>JAWPHD010001996.1:0-280923 GCA_037043455.1 Cyrtodaria siliqua | reverse complement strand
TTTATTAAACTAATTTAATACAAGTGCTATGATGCTACATTTCATTAAGGTGAAAGTATATAATATGTTTATAGAAATTGTATTGAACAGCTAAGTCTAATGAAATCAGTATTATCACATACATGATGATACAAGTGCTATAATGTTACATACACGAGTGTGTTTAAATTGAATTCTCTTAAAAATAACTGTTATATGTTTCCAACCAATTTTTATTTAAATAAACAATAGTGTATCTTATGTAGCGTTGCCAAGATAACGGTGTGCTGTGATATACAGAAAGGATAACGAAACGCATAATCAAAAGATTGCCTATACTACACTATTATATACACCTAATTCCACGTACTATTCCAGATATATCTCAAAGTGTTTTGTACAAAAAGGGGACTACAAATAATTACAGAAAGGACAATTCTGTTGTTTTGTAGACCTTTTAATCAAAGTATACTTTATTACATGAAATTCATAAATGTTGAAGTTTCACATGAACAAGTCAAGCCATTTCAGTATTGTGTTTGCAACGTTTAAAGCCTAAGTTTGCTCACCTGCTTCAGCCAAATGCGCAGATGTAGTTTGGGACAATTGTACGCAATATCAACAGCAAGACTTAGAAAAAAATCAAAATCGAAGCTGCTCGAATAACAACGGGTACCACAAGATTAGTATCAATAACAGAACTCTATCGCGAAACATGTTGGACAAACAAAAAACGAGAAGAAAAAACTTAAACTCACTCTTTCTATAAAATGACACGAGTCCTCCTCCAAGTCCACTTACTGAACTAGTTCCCACTAACATCAGCGACGCCGTTTCTTAAAATCTTCGAAATTCGAACGATAATCGAACTATGTTTTCTAGAACATAACTTTAGTACCAGTCATTCATTCTTTCTACTATTAGAGACTGGAATGAACTACCATCAAATAAAAAAGATTCGGCATCTCTCCCCGTTTTCAAAAATCGACTTAATAATGACCATAAAGTAACTCCAAAACACTTTTACACTAGAAATCAAATATCACAGCGGATACAGCACACTCAACTGAGAACTAAATGCAGTCCACTAAACCATCATCGTTATACAAGCAATCTAATAGACAGTCCCCTTTGTAACTGTGGAGAAACAGAAGACATAACCCACTTTCTGTTAACATGTACTTTATACACAGAACGGAGAACCTCTATGCTACATACCTTACAAGAGATAAACATCCATCCACAAGTAAACTACCTTCTATACCGAGATCAATCACTGCCATACGAAACTAACATAAACTTATTCACAACAGTACAGACATATGTATATACTCTACAAAGAGGTTCAAATAATTAAATAACTACTTCCTAATATGATTAATATAGTCTACAGACGACCATGAGTCAAGTATTTTAAATAAGTGTAGATTCAGCTTCCTTCCCTGATAAGCTAGGCAAACAACCCTTTCCTACTCTTATCTTTCCTACTCTTCTTCTCTCTTCTTTCCTCTAATTGCGTGCTGGTCATATACCACTATTGCATTTCCCATAGGCCTCCATTATAGCCTTTTGGCCTACAACCCCTATTCCTATATCGGCACGGATGATAAAACCTAACTTTTTTTAAAGAACTATCTAAGAGACACTCAAAAATGACCAGCACATTGGGAGTATTGTATTGCTTTCAGCCTCTAATATTGCACTGTACGTGGGAACCCCCAGAATGGCACTGAAGAAATTTTACTTTTTGCAAATATACTCTCAGTACAATTGTACCCATAAAAATGCAAATTTAAGTCAAAATATCATAAATGAACATGTTTTATGTTGGAAATATATTTTTTGGATGTTTTATGGGGATTTGTTATGATTTGGATAATTTAATCCAATCAGAATCTACCTTACAATCTGACTATATGCCCTAATAGACCCTATACTTTTTTCAACCAATCAGAAGCCCCAAATAGATAGTGGTATGTGACCTGCTGGTAGTAACTGTAAACTGATCAAACAAATATATACACTCAACACAATTCCTAATCGGTTAGTTTATATTGTATTACTATTTTTATAATAATGCATGTATTCATACGAAATTTCACATATCGATATTTGAATAGGTACTGCAGCTAATTATTGCTTTTTTTCTGGCCGGCTCGCGGTCAAATTAAGCGTGTTAGGCGTGTTATCCAATATAGCACATTTTGCACGTGCAGGGCATGGACACAAATATGCACGTGCTCATGTACACTTTTGTCATTGCTAATGAGTTTCCTACATGAAAAACACATACCATGGCGAGAATGACACAAGAGGAACGCGGCCGAGCTGTCGGAATGTTACAGGCCGGATCACCTTTACGACAGGTGAGTTTTATTTTTTTGAAATTTCAATAGAATATCGATATAATTTATTTGTAGCTATTATTTTGGTGGCTATTTCCGTTTTTAACTTTATTTCAGGTGGCAAGAACTTTCAATCGGCGGCTATCCACCATCCAAGCTCTTCAACCAAACCGGAAGTGTGGCTGATCGACCCCGACGGTTCAAACAGAGGGTGACAACACAACGGCAGGACAGATACATGATCGTATCACATCTCCGTGAACGTTTTCTACCAGCTACAACGACATCTAGGCATACGAGGGGGACTCATGGACGTCATGTATCAACACAAACCATACGAAACCGGTTACGTGACGTCGGAATTCGATGCCGTCGACATCGGAAACGAGAAGACACCGCCAAGCTCGCTTAGCTTGGGCTAGGCGACATTTACGGTTTACTAGGGCCGACTGGGCGAATGGTATTTTCGTCGACGAGACAAGGATTACATTGCGTTGTGCCGACGGCCGCAAACGCATTTATCGCCGAGGTGGTGAGAGAAACAGCGCCAATTGTATTCTTGAGGAGGACCAATTCGGGGGAGGATCCATTATGATATGGGCGGGCATTTCGATGCACACCAAAACGCCGATCGTGTCCATACAAGGCAACATGAATGCACGACGTTATCAGACGGACATCATTCAACCTGATCTTATACCACACATTGCTGCAAACCGTGGCATGCAACTCGTCCAAGACAACGCTCCGTGCCATGTCGCCAGAGCAACATTGGCAATGTTACAGGCCAATAACATACGAGTCATCCCTTTATCAGTTAAAGTCCTGACCTAAACCCAATCGAGCATGTCTGGGACTTATTAAAACGAAAAGTACGGGCCCATCCTCAGCAGCTGAATCTACGGGAATTGGAGCGTGACGTCAACCGCGTTTGGAGAAATATCCGTCAGCAGTATCTTCACAGATACATTGTATCAATGAGAAGTCGTTGTCGAGCCGTGATTGCTGCCGATGGAGGGCACACACGTTATTAACACACAACAAAAGTCAATTAACATGATTTTGTGACTTTTGAATTACCGGTTCGCCTTATACATTCCTGCGGAAGATTTCAACTCTTTATTTGTTTGAAATGAAATTTTGTGTGTTGATTTGTAATGAAGTCCGCTTTCTTATGCGATCAATAAATTTACGAAATTGAATTTATTCTTTTTTTTTATTACAATTTATTGAGGTGACCGATTAGGAATTGTGTTGAGTGTATATACGATTCGGGATAACTCTTGGTGCAGAGCTTATAGTTGCTGTCGGCAACCATTTTAGCCCAATATTCTTTATTCACATTATACAACTTTAATAAAATAGTATCACACGGATAAAGGTATACATTTTCTACTGGGAGACAGATTCATAAAAGCTTATAGCTTACTTCTAATACCATTCCTGATTGTCTATTTAGTTATGTATTTCATGTAAATGTATAATTGTACGATGTAAAATGTATGTACTATTTGTGAATAAAATATGTTTAAACTAAATGCGCATTCTGTCGATAATGAAACTTTAAATAGGTAACCATTGGTGTGTTCGCTGCTGTTTAAACCTTCTTGCCGAAAAGACAAGCATTATGTCGCACTGTACCATTCGATTAGCATAGCATATTAAACATGGAATATACAGCGGAAATACCGATTATGCGTTTCTTTTTCTTTTCAGAATATTAGCACATGCCGTGGAGTTTGGTATACACATCCGGTGTGACACTAAATGCAAAATAGGTACCCAAGGTGTCAACTCTTGCTTTTTTATGTTTTAAATTAGATGATTACTTATTCATGTCATTATAGTCGCACTTATCGAAGACACAGTGGATATACTGTAGACGATCCCGTCAATTCGTTTGTTTTCCCCCGTAACCTCATCTCCTGCTCGATTAGTTGAAGGAGGGTGTTCATATTTGACACAGAGGATGTATATGCTGCCTATATGACGAGGAACGTTTTGGATCTAGAATCTGAACCCTTGGGCCAGAGGTCAAGGTTAACATATCAAATTCACCAGAATGAACATTAATTCAATAATAGCAATGACATTTCTTACATTCTGTAAGTAAAGATATATGCATATAATATGGAACGTGTTTTGTGATTAGATGCTCGGATTCTCCTCTCCAGGGGAAAGGACTTATAGTCATATGGGGTCATCATGCATTGCTATTGTTTCTTAGTAACCCAAACTCCTACATCAGTTTAAGGAGGGCGTTTATATTTAGCCCAGTCATTGCCGACGATGAGTTGATGACAATGAAGGCTTCAATTGCGGCTAGAGGTCAAGGCCAAAATATCAATTTCAACAAAATGAACATTAAAGGCTTCGTTTCAAAGAATTTGTAAGGAAATGCCTTACATGATATTATAATGGCTCAGCATGCATTTGTATTCCCCGCAACCTAAAATCCGTCTAAATCAGTTGAAGATCCGTGTCTATATTTGGCACAGCAGTTGCCTTCGATGTTTAGATGACAACGAATATTTCAAAACACAGCTCGTACCTCTGAGTCCTGAGACAAATGTCAGAAGGTCAAACAACATGATTATCCAATCCAAACATTTTAAAAATAAAATTCGTTGCATTTGTATTGTTTCCGTATAGTATGAACTTCTTCTACGCCAGTTGAAGAAGGGTGTTCATATTTAGCTCAATGATTGCCTAGTATGTGCCCATGTCGGAAAATTGTGGATGTTTGCGACTGGCCCGCCATCGACTTTGCTCTAGAAGTTGTATGTTTTGATTTGTTTGTTTGTATGTTGTCTTACGTCATGTTCAACACATGTAAGGTTACATATGACGGTCGAATTTTTTTTTGTGGGTAGAACCAGTTCTTTACACCTCTCACCATGCGTAAGAATCGACTCTTCCTCACTTACAAGTCGAGCTCCCGGTGAGATTCGAACCTGCAGTGGTGGGAGGCGAGATGGTTTACAACGCAACGTCGTTAACCACTCGGCTACGGAGACGCCATGTTTGTTTTGAATCCTTGTTTTAATTGACTGCGGTCTGTGAAAATGTTACAAAACGCACTATTGTTATTAAACGCCCATTTTTGAATTTCATGGATATTTTAACAGGTGACCAACTTTAGCGTCAGTGTTTGAGCACTTGAAAACAGAAAGTAAACGTATGTTAACTTGATCATTACCGTGCTCCGTCTAGTAGATGGAAAGTAATACATCTCTAAATAACATCTATGAATTAATGTCGTTAATCAACCGAAACAGATCCTGGATTTAAAACCTTCATTGTCATCAACTCATCCTCGGCAATCACTGGGCTAAACTTCAACTGACGTAGGAGTTTAGATTACTAGGAAACAATAGCAATGCATGCTAACCCCATATGACTATAAGTACTTTCCCCTAAGGAAGAGAATCGGTGCATCTAATCACAAAACACGTTCCATATTATATGCATATATCTTTACTCGTATGCCGGAATATCTCAGACATTTAAGTAGAACTGAAGATACATGAGTAGAACGTTTCCAAATCACAGTTCTTGTACAAGGCACCGGATTGCTTGAGTAGTACTTAGTGGGTCGAAACGCACGTAAGGAATACTTTATTATCATGAGCTTAATGTCGATATTGGAAGTTGGTGCTGGTGTTGGAGTGACAGTAACCTCTGTATACATTAGTTGTTCTGCTATTGTAGTGCTGGTGTTGGAGTGACAGTAACCTCTGTATACATTAGTTGCTCTCCTATTGTAGTGCAGGTGTTGGAGTGACAGTAACCTCTGTATACAGTAGTTGCTCTGCTATTGTAGTGCTGGTGTTGGAGTGACAGTTATCTCTGTATACATTATTTGTTCTGCTATTGTAGTGCAGGTTTTGGAGTGACAGTAACCTCTGTATACATTAGTTGTTCGGCTATTGTAGTGCTAGTGTTGGAGTGACAGTAACCTCTGTATACATTAGTTGTTCTGCTATGGTAGTGCTGGTGTTGGAGTGACAGTAACCACTATATACATTAGATGTTCTGCTATTGTAGTGCTGGTGTTGGAGTGACAGTAACCTCTGTATACATTAGTTGTTCTGCTATTGTAGTGCAGGTGTTGAAGTGACAGTAACCTCTGTATACAGTAGTTGCTCTGCTATTGTAGTGTAGGTGTTGGAGTGACAGTAACCGCTGTAGACATTAGTTGTTCTGCTATTGTAGTGCATGTGTTGGAGTGACAGTAACCTCTGTATACAGTAGTTGCTCTGCTATTGTAGTGTAGGTGTTGGAGTGACAGTAACCGCTGTAGACATTAGTTGTTCTGCTATTGTAGTGCTGGTGTTGGAGTGACAGTAACCTATGTATACATTAGTTGTTCTGCTATTGTAGTGCTGGTGTTGGAGTGACAGTAACCTCTGTATACATTAGATGTTCTGCTATTGTAGTGCTGGTGTTGGAGTGACAGTAACCTCTGTATAAATTAGTTGTTCTGCTATTGTAGTGCAGGTGTTGGAGTGACAGTAACATCTGTATACATTAGTTGTTCTGCTATTGTAGTGCTGGTGTTGGAGTGACAGTAACCTCTGTATACATTAGTTGTTCTGCTATTGTAGTGCTGGTGTTGGAGTGACAGTAACCTCTGTATACATTAGATGTTCTGATATTGTAGTGCAGGTGTTGGAGTGACAGCAACCTCTGTATACATTAGTTGTTCTGCTATCGTAGTGTTGGTGTTGGAGTGACAGTAACCTCTGTATACATAAGTTGTTCTACTAGTGTAGTGCTGGTGTTGGAGTGACAGTAACCTCTGTATACATTAGATGTTCTGCTATTGTAGTGCAGGTGTTGGAGTGACAGTAACCTCTGTATAAATTAGTTGTTCTGCTATTGTAGTGCAGGTGTTGGAGTGACAGTAACATCTGTATACATTAGTTGTTCTGCTATTGTAGTGCAGGTGTTTAAGTGACAGTAACCTTTGTATACATTAGTTGTTCTCCTATTGTAGTGCTGTTGTTTATGTAAAGCACACCATCCTTTAAAGGCATTGCATATCATAAAGTATAAGTTGCTCAAATGGTAAATACTTAAACAACAACAATAATTGCCACTTTTAAATTTTATTATGATTACAGATATATATGTTTACATAATTACATAACAAGAATGACATCCACATCTGCTAAACCAGTGCCGACATTTACTGATAAGGCAATGCGACATAATGACTAATATTCGTCGAAAGAAGCTCAATGAATAAAGCAACGACAATTGAAAGGTTACATGCATGTAAACATGGCAAAACAATCATGTTATGACTAACTACTAATTGCATTTCTCTTTTACTACTTGGGAAAACGTGTTGTTAAATACGTTTATCTTTTATTCTACACGGTATCTCAATACACCTGAACTTGTTACAGTTAAGCAGGTTGATAAACACGAGTAGCGCAAAGTGAACAGCATTCGCATCAATATTTGAACCATATTCTGAAAGAATATCTTCCTAGAAGAATCTATACATTTAGTTGTATACTTTAAGAACTGTCATGTATATCTAGTAAATACCGAATACAATTTAAGCATTCATAAGTAAGTAAGTACTTCTTATTGCATTGATTGAACATATTTGTTTTTGAAAATGTTTATTTTAATTTTAACTTAATATTTCAAAAGTATAACGGGATAAAACGTGTCATATCAACATGCCGAATTGTTTAAGGAGAATGACCCCGATGCGCATCTCACGTGAAGTTGCATAATTATACACTCAATACAAACATTGAACAAACAAGTGAACCATTAGTTCCTTGGTGCATTAACTCAGAAAGTGTAAATACATATATTGCACTTAGCGAGTTATTGCACCATGGTGACGATATTTGACCTTTTGACCTACACATTGCAGGTATTAAATAATAAACACATACTTAGTAATAGGATAAACTGTATAATACACATACTACCTATATTGTATGTGTCAATATTTTGTGTTTAATAATCAAGGACGCAATGAATGGATACAGTTGTAAAGTAAACATATTCAGAACAATATTTAGTTTTAACATGCACTGTTAAGAGGTTCACACATAACCTTAGAGATGTATAAGGTAACACACGTATATACAACTAAGTCTAAAGTAACACACGTATATACAACTAAATCCTTCCATTTTTAATAATTAAAGCATAATAATAACATTGTTAAATGTGTACACCAATCAACATGTATTCATTAATAATGAAATATTGGGTACTGAAACATGTACATACATTAAATATGGTAAGCTTTTGAATTACATGGATCCGACAATATAACATGAGAAATAGTTTCATTTTAAGACATTTACGCACGCTTAAACATATATTCCAAACATGTATTAAGTAATGTTTCTCAGCTGTTTGACCATCTCTGAAAATCTCTTAGCCCATAATGAGAAAAGTTCAGATTGGACGTGTTACGTAACGCTAACCAACAGTGTATATGATATTTAAAGGGACACATGGCACTCTTGAAGTCTTTATCAAGCATTAACAGTATCCTCTCGATTGATTAGTTCAGTATCATTTTAAATCTGCTGGCATATACATGTATTTAAAAACAATCTTAAGTTTTCAACTTGTCTTCGTTATTTTACCGTAGGTTTGAAAATATTACAGGTGAAATGCAATCAACAGTTAGTAATATGCAAAAACAAATTGCTTTTATATTATTCCCACAATTAATATTAATGATTGATTGAATGCAGTTCATGTAGAAATAACTACGGTATGCCGCGATCTTTTAAAAAAAAACAGACTGCCATGTGTCCTTTTAAATTATTCGGACAACATTCTTAGTTTTAAATATCTATGATATCGCGCACGCACATGACTGTAATCGTGAATGAGCACATATTCCATATATACATGTAACATTGTTTAGAGAAGCGAGCTTTATGTTCATATTTTAATTTAAGCGCATTGTCGATCAACATATTGCGTTAAACCACGTATATCAATGAATATTATAACATGGCTAGTACACGCGTACAAGAGGTGAAACAGAAACACGCGAACTTAACAAATGTAGGTTATTTTGATCTAGGCAAAATTGGCGGATTGACGACGTTATACTGCTATTTACGTTTTGGTTTATTACATAAAAGAAACAAAAGACAACTGTTTAACTAAAATCATATTATAGGTCAAACGTGCATATGTATCTTTGAATGAATGCATTCATTCATACTATTGGTAGTTTATGTTATACACAATAGGAAGAGATGGTATACCGTATTAACTATAAACAGCTCCCGGTACAATATTGTGCAAGGACTTGCGGTGTTCTAAACAAAAATCATGCAAACAAACTTTCGATAAGGTACTATACATTGTAAAATACAAGTTCGTTAATACAGATACACGTCCATTGGGTATTTGATTTTGCAAAAACCTTCTCGATATGAAACACATGACATGACGATTAAAACATACATGATGACAATATGTAGCCTAAATAATGTGTTGACTGTGTCAAACTTCAAAGTTTCGGTTGTACAAAACACGACTATGAAGGTTTTAATATACAAAATACGATATTCGAATTGTATACATACAATGTAACGAGGAAAATAGAATACAATTGTGTGTGAGTTAAGCAAGTGCCATTTCGCGCTTGCCAGAGCTTCACAACACCCATGTGTGTCGACACAGGCGGACGGTTGTAACTATAGTATGTGAGAATGGCAAATGAATACTTTTAATATTCATTGAGTGAATAATTATGTGTTCACATTAACATTAATACATAGTGTCGGCTACACATAGTTCCTATCTTTTAATCAAGCTTACATCCACAGGAGATTTGAGCCAACTAAACGTTAAGTCGATAGTTACACCTGTCCCAAAAGTACCTGTGTGGAACTTGACCCAGGAACAGTGGAGGGTGGAGATAACAAAAATGTCGGAACAGTCCTTAGCTCAATCTACTTCATTTGAATATGAAAATCTTTATTAATCGGAATGCAGATCGTGCCTTTTATCATATACTATGTAATACCTCAACAAAGCAACTGCGCTGTTTAGCGCAGTCGGTTAGAGCGTCGTCTACTATATGTATACTGAACCGAAGGTTCAGGGTTCGAGCCTTATATAAGGCAACATAAGGGTTCAGGGTTCGTGCCTTATATAAGGCAACATAACGGTTCGAACCTTATATAAAGCAATACTATGTCCGATATGACGCACAGGTTAAAGATACCATTCGTCGGATGACAACTGACAAATATGTGTTAATTGGATTTGAATGACGGGTCGAAACGACATATGTACAACAGCTCAAAAGTCTGTATTCACATTTCAAACTTAAAACAGTTTAGTTCGCTCAAAGAACATCCAAACGATTGGATGTAGTCTATTAAATTACAACATATAACATCTAAACGATGGGATGTAGTCTATTAAATTACAACATATAACATCCAAACGATGTGATGCAGTCTATTACATTACAACAAATAACATCCAAACGATGTGATGTAGTCTTTAAATTACAAACTACAAATAATGAATCATTTCAAGAATAATAACATGTGTTTTCATTAAAACAAACAGATACACACAGTACTATTAATAACGTGCATGAACTTGTATAGGTTTACACAACTCATACGTTTCTAATCGAACATAGAACTACTTCCTGTATACAATATACATTTTTGGTTGCCTATCATTCCCACAAATATATCAAATGTATATTTACAGCTATAAACAAGTAGCTCTTCAGATAAAGTATATATGCATTCGTTTCAATCAATCAAGCGTCTAATATATATTCTAAAGGAAAAAAGAAACGCTACTCGTAAATTTCCGCTATATAATGTATGATATTAATCGAATGGTACATGGCTACATTATACCTTTCCTTTCAGAAAAAAATAAAACCAAAACAACACAAACTTCACCAAACGGAATCCATTTAAAGTTTCATTATTGGTAGAATACGCGTTTGACTCAAGCAGGTCAGCAAACATGGGATGTAAACGTTTGCTATATCTATACATTAAACTCAGTAAGGAAATAACTCAAATGTTCAAAGGAGAATTCCATCATTTAGGAATTTTGTGTTACAAAGTGTACTGTTTTTAAAAAATCTACAGCAGCACAGTTTAGTCTTTTCTCTAACTAGCTACAACCTCTTGTCACAAAACACTTTAGGATTTCTCTAGAGTATTACATCGAATTAAGTGTGCAGTATATACATTGTATAGCGGAAATTCCAGAGTTGCGTTTCTTTTTTCCTTTAGTATAACATTACTTGTTTGATAGACACGAATTCAGTCAGTTTATTTCACTTATACTCATGTTAATATCTCTCAAGGTCATATACCACTATTGCATTTCACATAGGGTTACATTATAGCCTTTTGGCCCTAAAACACATTTTACATACCCAAGGGAACCTTTTAGGCTACTTTATTTTCAAGAACTATCCTAGACACACTTAAAAAAGTGAAAATAATTGGGGGTTTTGTAATGCTTTCACCTACTTTCGGTTTGATGAAAGTGCTGACCGTCGGGCTCACAGCAAATAAATGTGAATTTCTGACAATTTACTTCACCTGCAATTTTCTCAATAAAATAGCCCAGATGCAAGAACAAATACAGTTTTATTTTTTTTTATCACCTACACATATTATTTTGACATTTTATGTACACCAGTTATGATTAAGGCAATTCTACCCAATCAGAAAATAGCTCTTTCGAAAAAGATATACCCTAATACACCCTATACTTTTTTCAGCCAATCAGCAGCCCCAAAACAATAGTGGTATGTGACCTAAATCAAGCCAGATACTTCGCATATTGATACATATACTAGTCACAATCCCGAAGTACACACCTAGGAATATGCCTATAATAGCTTCCGGGGTGATTGTGCATTTCAGACTTGATTGGAAATACGGTTGAACTTCAAACTAAAGAATTTAACACATCTGCTCTGATTGCGCGAATACATACAGCTTAAAGCTTTCGCGTGGTTCTAATTTATAACTCTAACAAATGGGTACTTAGGGATTTTGTTAAGTACGTTGAATTAGTGTAGATTCCAAATTCTAAAATATGCCAACGAAAGTTATTTTGACATATATTGTACTATAAAGAACCACTAAAATGCGTTTGTAAAATTATTTTCCGAAATATTTGATGTTAATGCTGAATTATAGGTACTTGAATTACAAACGATATTCATTTAAAACGAAAGTACTTTTGGATTATTCATCTGTGCAACAAACGGGTCAACTTTTTATTTTGTTTGTTTTTCATATTATTTCCTACCAGGTTTAAGAAGTATTTATCTTTTAGCGAGCCTTTTTATGTTATGTGTTTTATCTGCACATTGCATGGTTTTATATAAAAAATAAGTATAACTTTCTACAGATGTAACAATTTAAACAAAAATGCATATTTTATAAACCATTTGTTAAAACAAGATACTTATCACACAACTATTCTAAAATATATTAAAACTAAGAAAAATGTTTAAGATACAAACATGAGTAATTTTGATCGTATTTAAAACTTACCACCACCCACTGTTTTTCCTGCTAAGCATTCAAAGTAAAAACAGTAAGCAATGGCGTGTTAAATATATGCGGAAGTCATATGCAGAAGATATTTATCAGGAAATCGTATTAATTGAATTGACGGCTCATCAACACAGTATAGGTTATTTAGAGCCGCCCCAGAGAGAGGGGAAGGATACATAGGAATCCGGGAACCGCTCCCTACTCTTATTATCGAATACTTTAACGTGCTCGGAGGATAGACCCATACAGGGGACCGCCCTGTTTACATCCCCATCCAAAGGACGAGACTAAGGGAAAGTGTCTTGCCCAAGAACACACCGAAGACATACAGTGGCACCAAGGAGGATTGAACCCGGGGCCTCCGGTTACAAATCCACCGCGCTACCGACTGCGCCACTATTTGTTTCCTGTGTCAAATATTGAACAGAGTTTAAAATGTTGACTTAGGATCACCATTATGTACGATTTTTAATAAAGCAGGTACATTATTGGCACTGATTTGTATTATGCACGCATAAAGTAAAACAAATGTTAAGTCCACTAAACTATTCAGTAATGTTCCCGTATCCGGTATATAAACTAGACATATGTGTTATGCACGGTAACCTCATCAGGTAAAAGCTAAATTACTGCTATACACCGTCCTCGTTCCTGTATTAAATACACACAATGCACATTACTGTCTCCACAACTAGGAAGGTTAAACACTAAGTAGACACACATGTTATATATATACTATGTATGCGTCGTTTAAAATAACATCATACATACACACAACTATACATTACCTCGCACCTGGTAATGCTCAATCTAAAATACACACTGTGCTGTACTACCCTTGCATAGTGTAAAGGGTAATGCTCAATCTAAAATACACACTGTGCTGTACTACCCTTGCATAGTGTAAAGGGTCATGCTCAATCTAAAATACACACTGTGCTGTACTACCCTTGCATAGTGTAAAGGGGGTAATGCTCGATAGAGTAACGGGTATTGCTTCATCTAAAACAAACGCTGTACTGTACTACCCATGCATAGTGTAAATGGTAATGCTCAATCCAAATTACACACTGTACTGTACTACGCATGCATAGTGTAAAATGTTATGATAAAATCTAAATTACACACGATACTGTAATACCAATGCATTTTGAAAAGCGTAATAATACAATATAAAATGCACACTGTACTGTAATACTCATTCATATTGTAAAGGGTAATGCTCAATCTAAACTACACACTATACTGTACTACCCTTGTATAGTGTAAAGGGTAATGCTCGATATAACATACACACTGTATGTAGTGTACAGTACTACACACGCGTAGTGTAAAGTGTAATGATCAAATCTAAAATACACACTCTACTGTACTACCCATGCATTTGAAAAGCGTAATAATACAATATAAAATACACACTGTACTGTACTACCCATGCATAGTGTAAATGGTTATGCTCAATACAAAATACACACTGTACTGTACTACCCGTGCATATTGTATAGGGTAATGCTCAATCTAAAATACACACTGTACTGTACTACCTGTGCGTAGCGTAAAGGGTAATGCTCAATTTAAAATACACTATCCATGCATAGGGTAAAGCTAAATCGCAACCACGCACTGAACTATACTACCCACGCAGTGTAAGACAACACACACACGGTATACTCGACTGTTTCCTCACCGGTTAAATGTAAAATTTAAAAAAATCACTGTTCCATAACTGGTTAAAGGTAAATGCACTTGAACTCGCTAATGGCTAGTTGCTCTCATGAGTATTTTATGAATGTTTACACTTTTACTGCTCACTATATATCTAAATCAGTAATTATATAGCTTCTTTGGTTTACGTTTGGCACCTACGTAAGGAAACAACGCATTTTTAACGGTATTGTTGGCGTTAATGTTGGAACCGTTTTCGTCTGTCATTTTAAACTTTGAAATTATCCAGTATGTTCTTCATCCGATCCCAATCAATTGTGACTGATGGGTTTGACTCCATTGCTCGCAAAAGTACTTCATATGTAGCTTCGCCACCGTTTTCCTGACGCCAATTTACTAACATTTTGAAAATCTGAAGCACAGATGATAATGGATTGTCCAATTTGATGTGGTCGCAAGTAGTTTGCGAGATGTCGAGCGAAGATGCTAGCAACTCCCAATTCTTTCCAATGTTGCTGGCAATTCTATTTAAGTCTTTCTCCGTTATTGTTTCACGCAGACGGGTAATATCATAGCATTCAATACTAGATGTGTGTGGGTACCATTGTCGCATAACCTGTTGAACGTCGATGTCACCATGGCTATGAGCCAGGTTTGGACACGCTATTTTTGTTTCACGTTCCATTGCGTCCATTTTTATGACGCATTGGTTGCTTTTATCTTCAAAAGCACAGCGGAACTGTATTGTGTATTGCTCTTCTTTGGACCCGAATCTACCAAATTCATGTTTCAAAACCATTTCTAAAAATCGTCTAAGTTTATCACTTTGCTTACAATCTATATCTTTGGCTTCCCTAAGCATGCTGACAACTTTTATTTCTATAGTACGATCAGTGACGTCGATTATTCCGGCATGATTATGATCTAACCGATACATTCCCACATCTTCAAACAACATATATCTTGTGCCATCGTGTAAAGCAGCCCACATTTCCAACGCAGCAGCCGTCGTGCGATGGTATAACGTGGTTGATACAGACGCATTCTCAAAGGAAAACACCAAGGACGTTGTTGTGGACTGTCTCCCTTTACTAAAAACTTGGTAGTCTTCAGTTTTACAACGGTGTCGCAGGAGGCTTGGGACAAAGAAGTAGTCGAGTTCCTGGCACGTTTCGGTATTTTCGTCATACCGCGTTGCTTTTGCTACTATACCAAACTTTGTCATATATTGTATCAGTATGTCCCGATGTTTAATGAAATCATTTTCTTCGTCGTTTTGCCACACTTGTTCTATTAGTGCAGGGCGCAGTATCGCCTTCTCCATGAGCTCGTCCCAAGGCTGACGTAAGCTATGCCTCTTCTTGCAGAACCTTTCCGACGTTATTATACATTTTAAAGCATCCACAATCCACTGTGGGTTAAGAACTACGCAGGTGTCCAAAACAGGCTCATTAAAGTAGAAGAATGTTCCTTGTGCATTCTGATACGTCAAGAATGCTACTATGTCTCCCGTTTCGTTTATTTGATAATCTTTTCCTATTTCGGCAACTTCCTCAAACGTTATATGTTTTGCATCAATCTTTTGCATCATACTGTTTTCTAGAAGAATCCATTTTGCGGGAACATCTGTTGCACCTTTGTCAGCTACACTGACTATATAGTGTCGGAGTTTGTTCAGTTGATCGTCTGTTGTTGTACTGTCTATAAGGAAATCCTGGGACTGTATACGCCGTAAAACTGGTGTATCGTTGAATAGTTCCCTTACTGCATCAAAATACTTGAACTCTATCTCATCCCGTTTCCTCTCATCGTCAGTAACCATATCCATATGGGTACCGATAAGTATAACAGGAGGTTTACTTTCGTCTTTACTGGCAAACGAATCGATCGAATTCATCCAAAATTTGCAAAATGACTTAACGTCTTTTTGAGAAGACTCTCCTGGAAAATCCTCATCAACTACCATGTCATCAAGTTTCTTTGACACATCAAGAACTAAAAGGTATATGGCATCTGGACTATGAAATAATTGATGCGTTGCATAGAAAATCCACTGACCCCCAAAATCCCAAATGTTCACTGTCTTCGTTTTATCTTTGTTTAATTGCGGCTGTCGCTCTCTTTCCCTTAACTCCATATTAAACTGTAATAATTCGTTTTCCGTAGTTCGCAGAAGGCTTTCATTAACGGTTAAATAGTTATCAGCTGATTGCTCTAATTGTTCTATGTCCGGAGCCATGGATAATAAACGTCGAATATGTTCCTTCTCCAAATCTTCTACATTTTGTTTTGTCCATTCCCCATCTTCTGAAACCAAACATTTATGCACGTGAACATCAATTCCATTAGTGCTTTGTATTCCATCTAGTGGTAGTCTGATTAGTTTTCTTGTTACGGTCGTTTTCCCGGCTCCAAAGTGACCTACTAACATCATTCGTAACGATGTACTCTTTTCTTTTCCTTCTTCTAAAGCCTTCATATATAATTCAATCACTGTAAGGTTATCATGTCTACTTCCGGGCAAAGCTAAAATTAAACGAAACAATGAAATACACTCTCACGAAACAATAAGTAATACATAGAGTATTGAACTATCCGGTACGCTTCGTACTGTGATAATCATCCTTCTGTACGTGCAGTTATAATTATGTACTTGATATAATGTAATAACATATAAAATAACAATTCAAATACTCGTTTTTTTCACACACGTCAATACGCCAGAGTCAGCAAAATAACGAAACAAGTGTCGTGTATTATTACAATGCATGCAACACGGCAACTGCACTAAAAAGAAAAACAAATATAAATAAATCGGTTAAGGAAACATACAAGGCATAAAGATAGTATCATAGTATATGATTATCTTGTTGTGTTGTAACTAGCACACAATAAAGACTGAGATAGATGCCAATGTGTGTGTCCACATGGATCGGCGAAATGACAAAATGCGTATCAGGCATGTGCGCGAATGACAGTTTAAGAATATGGACTTCATGATCACCATACAACGTAAACGCTGGCAATAAACGTGCGAGCATCAACCAAATATCATTATTCATTTTGTCAGCAGTGTGTCAAGTAATAAAGTCATGCACACGAAAATGAAATTCGACGCACGGTGTATGTATTATTGCGATACCAACACTTTTCGAAAAACGAAGATGATATCGATGAGATTTCGCATGTTTGAAAACTTTAGATCGCTATTTATGAACAAGAAGAGAGACATTTATGATGTCCCTTATTACGAATTCCCGCACAGGGTACATTTGCCTACATGTTGAATGCACACATACTACCCAGGTATGCGTAGTCGTATAGGGGCACATGGAAATATTCAGATTTTATTTATAGATTTGTATGCATCAAAACTATTTCAAACGTCTATACAATGTATAAGTATGTTGTTGATAACGCCCGTATTCGAAAGCTGTTTTTTTCTCAAAATTAATTTATGTTTTTCTAAAATTATCGACGTTACGAATGTTTTAAGAAAACACGAACACATCATTTCAAGTGCAGACAATAATAAAAATGACACCATCCTGTCAGATTGTCTTAAAGGTGCAGTTGTGGCAAAGTAACTGAGGTACTATAATAAGCTTTACGTTATCATTCGACTTTTATACCAGATTGTACAGGTATTACATAGTTCAGATATGGAGAAAACCACATTTAGTTCATGTACATATATTACATTGTTCAGATATGGTGAAAACCACATATAGTTCATGTACAGATTTTACATAGTTCAGATATGGAGAAAAACACCTATATAGTTCCTTCACAGATATGACATAGTTCAGATACGGAGAAAACCACATATAGTTCATGTACATATATTATTTGCGCTGCGATTATGGACGATTCCAAAATTGCTCTTCGCAAAGTAAGAATTTTTAAAATGCGCGGCATAATCGGATTTCGCAAAATGTGCGGTTCAATTCCGGAATCGTCCATGTGCGTGGTTTATTTTAGGAGTTTGGACAAAGTAGGAGTAGTTTCATTATCGTTCGTGCAGTAGTCATACTAACAATCATAATTTTGATAATATTGTAAATATTATATACGTAATACTATTATAAATAATAATCATATGAACAACTGGGACGAAATAGAAATATTTTCGTTAAATATTGGAATGTTGACTATTCGGTTTGATTTTTTCTTTAGAATTTCAAATACTAATATTGTGTTGATTATTTTTCACTTTCGGAACGAACGAAGAATATTAATTGAATTAAATTGTATTGGTTTAAATATCTTCGAGAAATATGGCTTTGTGTATGTTTGGAAATATTCTTAAACTTCTCCAATTTATTGATTATATAAGCAATGCCCAATTTACACGTTATTAAAAAAATATTGTCTGCGTCGAATTTTTGTAAATTTATATGTTCTGAGCTATAATGTATATTCTATTTTCAATAATATAATCCAATAAATCACCATATGTAGTGTTACATTTATAACGAGCGCGGACCTTTATCTAGCTAACAATATAATCATGTACGACCTGTAGATTTTAATTATAAAATTAAGTATATACTAATTAAAATCGAATTATTCCCCTCGAAATCTTTAACGATTATAAAAAAGGGAAACACAACTTCAGACATTCAATATTGCTTATAGCATTAGTTTAAGATATGTTTCATTAAACTGTAGTATGATCATCACAAAACGATATTTCTTAAAGGGAATACATCAGGATTTTCAAAGGGGTCAAGGTAGGTGTCTGACTTTAAATTGACAAATAATGATATGTTCTATTCCGAAGAGCCTAAATAAAATGAATGAGATTAAAAATGACCCCTTATTTGAAAAGAAATTGATTCTGCACAGTAATACGTGCTATCCTAGGTTACGCACCAGGGTTAATCTCAGCGTTTTACGTCCGACTCCGTCCTAGCTATATGGTGTATTTAAAGATTAAACCTTAACAATACGGTTCGAACATCATATTTTGGTTGATAGAAGTGTTTTATCATGAATTTGAACATTTTCATAATTTAGGATATTTCTAGGAAAATCCTGAGGTACCCCTTTTAAAGTCCCATATGAATTAATACCAGTTATTTACGAAAAAAATACTCAGAGCCGTCGAGTTTTCCCGACTAAACATTTTCATAAACAATTTTTAATGTTACATAGGGCTAATTTAGTGCACATACATACTTAATAGCATACTTAATCCAAACTATGAGGCTTAAGTCATATTTGGATAGCCATCCACAATTTCGTCAGATCACCTCTAGTTCCTTTAAGGAATATTATGTTTACTTGAATGTATGCTGATACGCACAAGACTTCGATTAGCTTTAACTCCGGCAATTAAATGATTGAAATCATGTTACTTGCAATCTATCAACGCAACTTATCATCGACTTAATATTATACATTTATAGTAGAAATTGAAAATATGATTTTTCATAAAGAATGGTCAATTACAGAGAGTCAAAAAAGTTCCAATTTTAGAGAAATAAGGGCAATACATTTAGCTTTAGATGCATACGTGGCTATCCTGGAAAACAAATCTGTAAAATGGTTTTCTGACTCACAAAACTGTGTCGGGGTTGTAACAGCGGGTAGCACTAAAGCTGAAATACAGATTGAATCGGTAGATATTTTAAATTTGTGTCTGAAATGTAATATCAATCTTGATATTCAGTGGGTTCCTAGGGAACAAAATACAATAGCGGACAAAATTAGCAAATATGTTGATACTGACGACTGGGAAGTTACATGTTAGTTTTTTGAATTCATGAATTGTTTATGGGGACCATATGATGTAGATAGGTTCGCTAATTCAGAAAACAAGAAAACTACTCGATTTAATTCAAAATGTTATGATTTTGGCTGCGAACTTGTAAGATGCTTTCACGCAGAATTGGGGGAAACTAAATAACTGGTTAGTACCACCGATTTGTCTAGTAAATAGAACAATCTCGCATCTGTTGATATGTAACGGTCACGGGACACTAATAGTTCCAACATGGCCGAGCGCCGCTTTCTGGCCTATTATATTCGATAAAGATTATATCAAAAGACCATTCGTAATAGATGTGCTAGAATTTAAAACAGGGCAAAAAATAAAAAATGTACAGGGTAAATGCAAAAAATGTATTTTCGGCACAGAGCAATTCAATAGTAAAGTGCATGCAATTCGCCTTTAAAATCCCATAAAGTAAGTGAGGCTACTTATTGCGGCATGTACAGAACACTGCAGGTGTGATCGATGAAATAAAATCGATCAAGGGGAGAGGCAGATCCTTATATGAGAAGGTGCTATATAAAGAGTTGTAGTAGTATGCTCCAATCGAAGATATATATATACTGTATATATGTTTTAACCGGTTGCATGCTGCATGCCTCGCGGTTACCGTGGTGCACGGATATGTTTTGGAATGTAAGGTATACCTTACAGCAGACCTAGCGAGAATAGATGCGGATGGCCTAGTTGTTTTTGTAAACAATTGACTAATGTTTTAACCGGTAGCATGATGCATGCCTCGCGGTTACCGTGGTGCACGGATATGTATTAGAATGTAAGGTATACCTTACAGTAGACCTAGCGAGAATAGGTGCTAATGGCCTAGTTGTTTTTGTAAACAATTGACTAATATGTTCATTATGTATGAACATGGCAGTATTAAGAATTATTAAGCTCAATAAATTAAGAATATTCAGTTGGAGAATAGTCGTGTATTTTTATTATTAAGGTATAGCATAGGTTAAAGCGATTGCAGTCTTCATGCTTCGTTGTTTCCTTGTGTGCAAGGAATGTTGATCTAGGAACATAGGGTTTTTGTTGACGGATAACTTTACTGTCGATTTTTAATGGTGCTAAACGGAACATGTTTCTGTGCTGCAAGAAGGCCAGTGTTGTATTGTGATAATGCTTTTTGTTGACCCTCTGTGATAGAAATTATATACTATGTAAAAAAGTTTTGGACCATGGCAGTGTTCGAAACCGTACAATGATCGCTGAACCTTGACATTCGACCATAACCCTTATTATCTCAGTTGATAATTCACAACAATCAACAATAATTATCGTTTACAATGAAAATTTGCGAAAAAATAATAATCTTTTTATTGGTTACTCGAATGTGTCCTTAACTGTTACTTTTAATGGACTTTGCAACATTTTTTACAGACCCTTTGTGTGTTCGCGATATATTTTTAAAATCAAATCTTGTTTGTTATTTAATGTTTCTTGTACCAAATTAACCGGGTAGGGTAGACCTCCACTAGTTTTTGAGCTCGACTGATCAGAGATCAGCAGAGCTTATGCCGTGGTGCGGTGTCCGTCGTCCGTCCGTCTGTCTGTCCGTCTGTCTGTCTGTCCGTAAACTTTTATTTGTAGCGACTACTCCTCTGAAACTACTGGATGGATATTTATGAAGCTTTACAGAAATGTTGCCCATGAAGTCTAGTTGATCCTTGCAAAAATTCAAGTTGATGCGAAATCCAAGATGGCCGCCAAAGCTAAAAATAGATTTTTAAAATACAAGTTTGTAGCGACTACTTCTTGAAAATTATAAGTGATATTGATATGGGACTTTTTCTAAAATGATCAGCATGACATGATGTTGGTCCTTGTCGAAAATCGTTTTGATTCGACGTTAAACATGGCTGCCAGTGGCCATCTTTCTTTACATAGAATTATATAGTAAACACTTGTAGCGACTACTCCTCTGAAACTATTTGGCGGATTTTCATGAAACTTTACAGGAATGTTGCTCATGATGTCTAATTGATTCTAGCAAAAATTCAGGTCGGCCCAAAATTCAAGATGGCTGCCACAGCTAAAAATATATTTTTAAAAAATAAGTTTGTAGCGACTACTTCTTTAAAACTATAAGTGATATTGATATTGGACTTTTTCTAAAATGATCAGCATGACATGATGTTAATCCTAGTCGAAATCTATTTTGATTCAACGTTAAACATGACTGCCAGTGGCCATCTTTGTTTACATAGAGTTATATAGTAAAAACTTGTAGCGACTACTCCTCTGAAACTACTTGACGGATGTTCATGAAACTTCAAAGGAATGTTGCTCTTGATGTCTAGTTGATCCTAGAAAACTTTTAGGCTGACTGGAAATTCAAAATGGCCGCCACGGCTAAAAAAAGATTTAAAATAAATAAATTTGTAGCGACTACTACTTGAAAACTATAAGTGATATTGATATGGGACTTTTCCTAAAATGATCAGTATGACATGATGTTGATCCTTGTCAAAAATTATTTGACATTAAACATGGCCGCCAGCGACCATCTTTGTTTACATAGAGTTATATAATGAAAACTTGTAGCGACTACTCCTATGAAACTACTTGATGGATTTTCATGAAACTTCACAGGAATGTTGACCTAGCTATCAAAAATCTATCAGAAGAGCTACAAGGTCATTGACCTCTTGTTTTTTATATGACTGTATATACCCTGGTCCAAAACTTTTTTTACCGAGTATATGTAGGTTAATAAATCGTTCGCGTGCTTCATGGGACAGTGTCGGTAATGCACGGGTTCCTTGCAATGATGTTTAATAGCACAGATCGACATTGACGTCACACAATAAGATTGTTAGTTTCACTAAAATATCGTGCCATTGAACAAAAGAAGCACAATCAAAATTCAATCTATTCCCGGTCTGGTTTCGGACAAAATCATACATATGTGTTCGAATGAAATCTATTTTTAGCAATTTTAAGCAATCTTGATCAGTGTTATTTGTATTGGATAAAAGCACGAATGGCCCGTAATGATGATAATATGTATTAAGAGTGTATAATTAGATGCTGATATGTATTTTTGTATTTTTAAGTTTGTTTCACTGAGAATTGTGTATTCAATGCGAGTGCGTACGTAATCTACAGTGATGTGTTCCGGACAATGAAGAGTTTTGAAGTTTCTCAAACTCTCTTTTTTCCATTAATCTGTTATAGTGACTGGGAAAATCCACACAACAATAAGTGGTTGTGTTTTTCTTTTGGAACCATCGCTGGATGTAATTGTGTTTATGTTAATTGATAGAAACCGTTCAAAATGATTTCATGAATTAAGAGTTTCCATTCTTGGTATGAATTGATTGCATATATGTTGTCGATTGATTTGTGATGATTTGAAGAAACGAAGTCGAATTATACGCTATGTCTGTGCATATCGCTACCTATACTGTGTTTATTTGTTGTTTATGTCATTAATAATAGGCATATACATTTTTGCAATGATTAATAAATAATTTATGTTTGGCTGAATAAAATGAAAGAAAATATAATTGCTAATTTATTAAAGAATTGTTTAGAATATTTTTCGGCTTTTATGCGGTTTTAAACGTCGGTAGTAAATGACGTAATTCACGAATCGCGTTTTTGCTTTATGGTAAATTTGCCATTGATTACCGGCATTTAAAACTCATCAACGTGATAAAAATACGCTTCGTGGATTTTACCATTCAATACCGGCAAAACCGAATAAACAGCGGGGGAAAAAGGCGAATTAATTATTGTATTTACATTATTTTCCCGTCGCTACAATCAGCAACAATTCTAATGATAACAAAAATAAAAAGAGAAATAACTACTGTCAATGTTTTTTCATGCGGTGGAATATCCATTTTCTGTTAAAACGCACCGGATGCAAGCGCGGTGTCTGCATGCAGTGCGTATAGTTCGTTTGAAACGGAATAAGTCGAGCAATCACTTTCTATGCGTGCGCAACCGAGCGTAAATAGTCCCAGTTACTTGAAAAATAAAGTATATCCGAGATTAAGCGCTATATTGTTTCAAAGGAAAGTATCAAGAAAATGCAAAAAATATTAAGTTAATTTAACCAGTTTACAAAGATGGTATAAAACGAATATCAACTTTATTAGGTGAGGCTTAGAAAAGGAAAATGATGTATTGCTCTGCAGACCATCTCATCATATCATGTTTGCCAACTAGTTTAATAAATTCTAAAATAATGATGGTTGGCTATTTGGTTTAATTGTGGTGTACGTTATTTTAAGCACATTTTAGGCTATATATGACGGTATTTTTTGTAGTAGTGGCAGACCACTCACGTTTCTCTACAAGTTCAAGTAGTGTCAAAAATAAATGTCACTGGCCTATATATAGTGATGCGCAAACGCTTGGTCGAGCATTCAAGGCGTATTGCCTGTTTAGAAAACCCCTCTGGTCTAATATTTGTGTGTTTATCTTGTTCGACGATTTCCAAATTTCTCCTTTCATAATTTTGTTAATTTAGCTTTGCCTGTGCAGTGAGGCGGCGGTAAGGTTTCTTCTTATGACGTGCACGTACAAACCGCATAATGTTACACACAACTCATGTTAAGACCTCATGAGATTACACTCCACTAATGTGTACGTAAGACTCCGTATTTGGCGTCGCGTCACGTTCGTTGCTATTTAGCAGATAATGGTTGCATGTTCGCATATTTGTTTATCTTTTTTGGTATGAAAACCATTTAAGGTTACACTCCACTAATTACACAGACTTCATACGGTTACACTCCACTAACTGTTAAATACGATTCCACAAAGTTTCTAATTATTTGTCCTGTTACTTAACAGATAATAGTTGCACATTTTCCTTTGTATACCACAGCTTTGAAGAATTAAGTGCAAACAAAACAATTTGTCCTTCTAATCTCTTCGTTTCCCGTCCCATTGTGTCCCGTTGTATTATTTAACAGAATAATATAGGAATCACTTTGTCCTGTTACTATCTGACGGTGTAAGAGTTGATAGTGTCCGCTAGAGCTATCACTAAATGTGACCTGTTATAATATGATCGTAGCTCAAATCCGAAGAAGTCAGAGACATTTATCAAACTGGTACCAGGTGTCTTCTAAATCTAAACCCAAGATCAGCTTCCTACAGTTGCTCTCATATCTGTATAAGTGTCAAACTGCAGGGTGATATTGTAGCTTATAGGTTTAATTACAATAAATAAAGCCGATGTGCTCGCTTGATGAAGTTGAAAGTAGTTCACTATTAAAGAGTGCTATTTTGTTTATTTAAACATTTTTGGTGTAGTTTCCTGATATGGTATGACTGTAATTGTATTCTGGACATGGTATTCATATTAGGAAATGCAGCTAATGTTGACCTTTGACCCTGTATTGGTATACAGCTGAATAAATATTGGTTAGAAGATATTCGATTTACCATTTTCTTGTTGATATTTTATAACAAAAATGTTTATTTGTATGACAGAATCAGTTTCTCAGCATTTTAATGAGGTATGAGCTGTTAACAGGTTGTCAATATCTTAACTTTACTTTGGAAGTGGCACGGATAACCAATTACGCTATTATAACCTATAACTATGTATATTGAAAGATTCCCTGAGTGTCTGTCTATGTTATCTTATGCGACAAAGACTCCACCTGCTTTAGTATACCTACATTGTATTTATTTTATGTGCAGTTAACTCGAATATTCGAATCATACGGAGATATATAATAGAGATATATTCGTCGGTCTATTTCCAATTGCGAGTGAGTGAATACAAATGACGTAAAGTACATGACATGACTAAATAAAACTAACTTGTGTTTAAACTAGTTGCGGTCCCTTAATTCACTTCTGGAAAAAAATAGGATTGTATATATCACGAGCTTATCTGTAAACTCGTATGATTATTTGTTTAGACACCCATACCTTTGCCGATTCATATACTTGGATTTGTGCAGATAGACATTTTAATATGCATTCACTTTCCATAGGTCATATTTCACAAGGATCGTCCCCAGCCAAAGTCAGTTTAAGCATTTTTGACTTTTAAGGCTCCCACAGCCTCATCCCGCGGCCAGACTCCAATGCGCAGAATCCACCTTGGATCATAAACGTTCATATATAATTATTAAAAGGACACACGACAATCCTGTTTTCTTAAAAAGTCACGGCGTCCCAATAGTTTTCTACATAACTTTCGTTCATAATAATAGTAATTATAAGAATAGCATATATTTTTTATATTACTTACTGTCGATTATATTGCATCAATGATATATTAAAAGTAGATATACAAGTCGGACTGGAAATGTAGCATTCAAAGACCATTCACGGGCACTGCAGCCGTGTTTATAAATGTGTACGTACAAGGCATTTGTAGCAGGTTGTGAAAATATCGTGCCTAAATCGGTACTCGAAACCAGGGTCTCTAGCTTACAGGGCTAGCGCTCTACCAACTGAGATATCGTGGACCCACGGCTGGCTAACGATATTTCACCATATTACCTGTACCCAATTGCATGTGCATTTTTGAAGATCGCTATCTTCAGTCACGCGTTAATGTGTATATTGATTAATTAATACATGTATGTCAGTATAAATAAAAAATGCATGCATATCGTGTTATATAGGGGAAATAATATAGTATTTTATTTTGTCTTTATTATTTTTCCCATAGGTTTGACTGAATTATTTGCCAATACTTAACTTGTGTATGAAAACAATTCGGTAACGCAGAGATTGTTTTAATAATTATGATTGCCATATGTCACTTTAAACTGTCCAGAAACACTGTAAAACATGTCTTCAAGTATGTGGAATATTAAATATATAAATAGTTTAACTTGTAATATCCATGGTGTTGACCTACTTTTGCACAGAAAAATCAACACCCATACAGAAATTAAAATTCTCAACACATAGATGTATTACATATTCTATGAATACATCGACATATTGCATATGACTCAATGATACTATCATGTGTAGTTGTCGTTTTCTGTGTTGTGTTTTGTTTGTGTTTTTCGTAACACCCTCTCATTTCACTTAAGTATTTGTATTTATTTGCTGTAGGAATTAATGTAAAAAAATATAATTATTATAATTGTAAATGTTATGATTGACTTTACCTTTGGAATTGTTTGTACATAAATGGCTGTATCATAACGGGCTGTTAAACGTACAGGAACTGAAGTAGCTAATAGTGTCTTTGTTTATTGAAATCGGATGACATATAAGAATGCACACACATATACAGATAGTACTGAAATGTTGACCTCAGTACACAAGGCGTATGTTACCCACGTATGTATGAGGCTAACACAACTCAATATACCGCTTCAATGACCCAATATAATGCTTCAATTACAAAATATAAAGTTTCAACAATCCAGCATAACGATTCAGCAAGCAAGCATAATGCACCAACATCTCAAAACAATGATTCAACAATCAGGTATAGTGCTTAAGCACGATGACAAACCATCACGAAAGTATGCATCAACTAAGAAAAAGAAATGATTAAAGCACAATAATGCAATTACCAATAATGCTACACTAACGTCAGACAGCTACGGCGTTCCATATTGTATTTTATCACATAACGTCCCTTGTTAGCAGTGTCGAACACCCATTTAATATTCTATTGCATGACACACGTGTAATACAACCTGGAACGATTTTGATTGGTTGAGCTAAACCTGTAACACTACGCAAGTTTATAAACTAAAACTAGTTTATTTATTACAAATACACCCATATCTGAGTCATATACTTATTATTTGTGACAGCTTATGAAAATAATGCACGTGATACAAAACATTGTTGTTGGTTTGTTAAAAAGTTGGCGTAAACTGCTATTTTGTAAAGAGGTAAAACACGAACTCTTTTATACGCAACGTTATGTGTGAGACGCGACGTTACGACGTCACATATTTGATGACGTTTTCGCGCTAAAGTGTGTCTGACGTCGTGGCGGTTCTATGTCCACCTAAATTATTTTTTACTAATGGTATTGTAATGTTATGTGTTAAAAAGGATCTTAAACTCGTTCCCATTCATATAAGATTTATGAAACTCGTTATGAATTATTTTTAATTTTAACTCGCCAAAAGGCTCGTTAAAATTAAAATAATTCATAACGAGTTTATAAATCTTATATGAAATGGGAACGAGTTTAAGATCCTCTATGCATTAACAGTAATAAGTTTCAGTTTAGGTCTTTTCGTTTCTTCTTATCTGGGATTTGTTGAACGACTTTCTTTTTTTCAAAGGTTCTACACATGTAACTGTTCGGTTCCCCGTTTAGAAGTTGGTCGACATCACATACATCACTGGTTGAATGCGAAGCTATTGTAACAAACTTATTTTCTAAAACTGACTTTTGTTATAATACATATCACACGTATACTGCAAAATCAAAACACATTTGAGCTAAAAACTGAAATGTTGTTGAAAATGCATAACTTTACGTAGATATTATTGTTTCAGTACAATGAAATATACAGAATATGGTTAATTAAGCATACGTTATTTTCCACGTAATGTTTTAATCATTCTGTATGGACATACGTTCAATTAAAGTTTCGCATATATAAAATTAACAACGACCCAAATTTGTTCTTGAAAGATGCCTACTTTGAACATAGAAACGTTCACCCAATTCGAATATAACAGTTCTTCCTGAACATCTTTTTTTTTAATTTCGATCACCAAAGTGGTGGTCCATTTATTCTCCCCGTCATAGGTGCACAAGGGTCGGGGAGGACCATCCCTCTATGCACCTTACAATATATTATGCATACAATTATAGACGATATAACAGTGAAAACAATTCAAATGTAATTTGTAGAAAAGTTATTAATTGGGGATTTTTTATTTTTATCAATTCTTGAGGTCATGAGTGGGTGATTTGTGTTTGAGAACTTTAATTACAAAAACATTGTGATTGTTAAAATATCAATTGATAGTTGTATACAATATCTTAAATATAATTACCTTTCATTGTTAGTTCTATTATTTTAGTAAGGGGAGATAACTTGTAAGACATTATCTTGTTCATAGTATAACTATTACCATCTGTTGTCTGTAATGAGTATTTTTCCAGCGGATTTAGAATGAGGGAAAGATGGCATAGTCTGAGCAAGCTTCATAAAATGAAATTTGCAGGACGAATACCAGTTAAATATTTAAGTACTCATATTATCTGTAGTATCTTGCATTACAAATTTATCCCCCTTTCATGACCAAGTAATAAATACAAAGTTTTAAAAATTTATTGAATAATATAAGACTATGTTTATGTATGGTTCAGTGCATATTGGCATGAGATATGTAAATATTTTACTTGTATTACAACTGTATGCTAAACTTTACATCATGATGCAGATTACCAAGGGGCAATGACAAGCATCGACTTATTCTTTATTTACAGTGTCCTGTTTAATGGAATGACAGTAGGGTAAGTGTGAGGTTTGGTGCACCGTAGAACCGGTTTAAACCCCCAATGGCCTACTTTGCCACTGACCGTTCCAAGGCCGTAGCCCTATTGTCAACCGTTTTGTGTTTGTGATGGCGTTTACTTTTATTATTACTTTTGCCTTCTTGTTTGTCTGTTTGCATGTCTGTTTCCGTGATTTGTGGTTGACTGTCCTCCTTGAATGATACTTTCCCTGTCCCATCTTGTTATATTTCTTTTTATCAAATAAAGCAAGAATGACTAGTTTTAAAACTGCAAATGCTTGCCATACCTCTTGTTACATAAACATGTGTTCCATAAGTTAAGAAAACAATTTAGAAAAAGTGTTTTGGCTGAAAAAGATGACATATAAATAATACTCGAAATAAAACAAATATCTATAAAGTTGAGTAACTTGACATTTGGACAAATAAAATAGATAATGGAAAGGTAAACAGTAGATGTAGTTTATGATATTTATAGCAATTTATAGCAATTGCTATAGTAGCAAATAGTAGTGTAATGGTTCGGCGACAATATTTTCATACCGGTTCCATGTTTTATGAAAGTATGTATCTTTTGAGTTTGTATAAGCAATGACTTTTTCGGTTTTATAAACCGATTTTAAATAGTAAATACAGTTGAGTTCTTCTGAACTTTATCGTTGCCACTGACTTTGTTTTCATATGTGTGCCTATTTTACGCTACATATCGAACAATTAACACATTAAATATTACCAGTTGGTGTTCGTATATTGCCTGTTGACAAGAGAACAGCAATCATACCGTGTCAAGGCGAGAAATAAACTATTTTTTAAAACGAGATAGCTCCAATGTCAGATATATGTTAGTGGTATAGTAGCAATGCCTACTTACGAAGATGTCGTTGCTGACCATTTCATTTCAAATTATTTTTGTTTCATACAATATTTACTTATACATTCAAAAATTAGTGTTTGCATTAAATTTGTGCTAATACAGTGCATGCTTGCATTCTGTATACGGAAAGGTTCCGTACAATTTATATACCTCTGCAAATATATCGGAAGAATATAACAAAGACAACTAATAATGTTACGTTTCGGTGATATTCGTACTCATTATGTAAATTCGTTTGTCACTTTCCTTCAGTATTTATCCACAACATCGATAACACGAAATTACTGTTAGACACACACTTGCATAAGAACATGGTGTTATTCAACTTTTTGTTGAACGATGAGGTCCGTCCAATACAGCATCGATATGTAGTAAACATATAAACAACATTGAAGTACGCTTTAAATCATTTGTGTATAGCGCTCTAAAAGCAATTAAAGAAAGAAAACAATCAATGTAGTGTTGTATTGTGTATAGCTAAATTGTTTACTTGTTTTTGTCTAAATATAAAAATCGAACAGAAAAAGTAGCATTTAAGGACGACAGTCAACCACAAACATACACAGAAACAAAGAACGACTTTAAAAGTAAAAGCCAAGATAAGACATCACAAACACAAAAGGCTTGACAATAAGCCTACCACCTTGGAACGGTCAGTGGCAAAAAAAGCCGCTGGGGGTTTAAACCAGATTCTATGTTGCACCAAACTGCACCCTTACCGTATTGTCATCCCAGTAAACGGGACAGTGTAAATAAAGATATCACCATCAGGTTATAATCTCTAACAAATTAGGTAATATAATTAAATCACATAAATTATCAAGTATACATAATATAACAAGAGGTCAATGGCCTTGAAGCTCTACTGATAGGTTTTTGATAGCTAGTTCAGAATTCCTCTGAAGTTTCATGAAAATCCGTCAATTAGATTCAGAGGAGTAGTTTTTACTATATAACTCTATCAAAGATGGCCACTGGCAGCCATGTTTAATAACATTTTAGAAAAAGTCCCATATCAATATCACTTACAGTTTTCAAGAAGTAATCGCTACAAACTTGTTTTTTTAAATCTATTTTTAGCCGTGGCATCCATCTTGAATTTCCGGCCGACCTACATTTTTGCTAGGATTAACTAGACATAAAGAGCAACATACGCCACCAATTTTTCCTATATAACTTTATGTCAACAAAGATGGCCACTGGCGGCCATGTTTGACATCGAATCGAAATGAATCTTGGTTAGGACCAATAACATGTCACACCAGTCATTTTGGTAAAGGTTCCAATTCAATATCTCTTACGGGTTTTGAGAAGTAGTCGCCACAATGTCGCATTTTTAAAATTTATATTTAGCAGTTGCGACCATCTTCAATTTCCTACCGACCTGCATTGTTGATAGGATCAACTATAAATCAAGAGCAACATCCTGTCAAGTTTAATGAAATTCAATCAAGTAGTTTCAGAGTAGTCGTCGCCACAATTTTGTCCAATATAACTCTATGTAAACAAAGATGGCCACTGGCAGCCATGTTTGACATCCAATCAAAATAAACTTGGTTAAGACCAACTACATGTCGTGCAAGTCATGTTGGTAAATATTCCAAATCAATATCACTTACGGTCTCTGATAAGTAGTCGCCACAAAATCGCATTTTTAAAATCTATTTTTAGCCGTGGCGGCCATCTTGAATTTCCGGCCCACCATAATTCTTGCTAGGATCAACTAGACATCAAGAGCAACATTTCTGTAAAGTTTCATGGAATCTGTCTAGTAGTTTCAGAAGTGTAGTCGCCGCAAAATAAAGTTTACGGACAGACGGACAGACGGACGGACGACGGACGACGCACCACGGCATAAGCTCTGCTGATCTTTGATCAGTCGAGCGAAAAACACAAAAGCCTAGAAAGTACACACTGACGTGGCAGAAGCCAGAGTACAAACCATTGTAAAGCTATATCATAGAATATATTCATAGAACAATACTTTTCTAACATCGCAAGATGGCCGCAATATATATATTATTTTTGATACGGTCAGAACAAGTCCGTTTATATCTTTCCTTTAAATTTCTCTTTAAGAAAAGTTATCAAAATGCTTTATATGATAACGCAACTCACAGTGTATAATACGGACTATTATATGTGTTACTTTTACAGCACTTAATGTTGCTGTAAAGGTGAGGGCCATAAGTGTCGATGCGTTGTAAAGTTGCATTGTACAGCTCACTATGACAATAACAATGACACTATATTATGAATCTGTGAGCACCAAACATATTTGCGTCATTGTACTATATGGAATGGGATGGGTTCATATAGCTACAAGTATTAGTTGATGCACCAATGATTTTGGTATGTAAACTGTCTTGTAAACAAGAAGATATGTCGAATGGGTAAGAAATTATATCCTCTTAAGTTGGCATTGGTGCTATCCCTAAGGCACTGGAAATAGATTTGTGTCACTGAAGCTATCTCTTTTAGTGTATGTATTCGCCTGAAACGTTCTTCTTGTGTGTCTTTTTTCAATAGGGCTAAATAAAATTATACCTGAGTTTACTGTAACCCGACCGACCCTCTGAAAACACACCCGACTCCTTTAAAAAAAATGAAAAAAAAAAATGAAAAAAAAAATGAAAAAAAAAATGAAAAAAATATGTTGAAAAAATAATAATGTTCATGCAATCACGGTGCAATTTTCAATTTGTCGGTGCGGTTTTGATAGCTGTTTTGGCTGTACAGTTTCAAAAATGTCAGAACATGAAAGCGCTCAATGTTATGGCGTGCACTCGCCAAGTGATTGTTGAATTGTTTGACAAGTACCACAAACAGGTCCGTAAATGCCCAGAGTTCCAGGCCACCTGTCGTAAGTTTGTTCCAAAATAATAATATTAATGTGCATATGTTTATTTACTTCTCAGCACTAAGCATTAGCATCAACTACTACTACATTATAACTTCTTGAAAAAGTATGCCGTTCCATAATAATTTCTGAATTCAACCTCAATATAGGCTCATAATAACTAACATGAGAAATTTATAAATATTTATTACTTTCTGGTGTTAGAGAAGTAATATATACATGTAAGTCAACACTTTTACAAAACTATTCAAATGGTCAATTAACATTTGACATAACTTTGAATATTTGTTCAGCTGTATGGGAGGAAAGAACTGCTCTTGGTTATGTCAACCACAGAATTTATTGCCACCTTAAAAGTAACTTCGCAAAAAAATAAAATAATAAAATAAGATAAAATAAAATGCCTACCTACCTACCCTATTTATTTCAGCAATGTTACAGTAAATACAGGTATAATTTTATTTTGCCTAGGCATTAAACGGACACCAACTGGCTTATATTGTATGTGTTCATGTCGATATGTAACGTAAAATAGGTACAAATAAGAAAACAAACTCGCTGGCGACTATTAATCTGAAAAAAAACTGCAATTTCAAACAGGCTGACACCCTGGGTCAAAGTAGTCAAGTTTTGAGAACGGGTTTGGATCGTGTGCAAATATTTAACATAAACCACATGGATCTGCACTCCGGGTTGTTCTTATCAAGGAAAATAAAAATAACGAAGAATTAGTAAAGACCGAACCTATCTACCTCTACTCGTGGAGTTGGAACGAGCTCGGAAGTGGCGTTGGATCATTTTTCATATACCTCCAAAACGGAGGTAGCACCACTTATTACCAGAGTTGTAATATAAATACATCATATAAAGTATACAATGCAGTTATGATGGTATCATCTTATTTGATTACAGTATTCTATTCAACATATTTGCATTAAAACCTGCACGCAAGATAGGCATAAATATAAATCATCGTGTATGTCCACATAAATCAGTGGATTGACATATTGCATAGTTGGCACGTGAACGAGTGCCAAAGCTTCTTCGCTTGAACTTATTATCATTCGACAAATTTCACACGTAGCAATACATCGGCGAACATAAAACAGTTCTGAGCAGAATCCCACTTAATAGCGGCATGCACAAGACAATGGTGTTACGAGGCACGGGTATCGTTAGGTGCTACTAACACTTACTGAGTTGTAAGAGCAGGAAATAAAACATGAGGTCGATTGCGCATGTTTTTTTATATTTTGCCTGCACGTCTTGGTCAAAATATTCAGTGCAGTCAGACTACCGATGCATTTGTAGTCGTAACTAAAGGACACATGGAAATATTGTATCAATACAATTCAATCGTCTACACACCTTTAGATAGGTTTTATTGGAAGCACCCGGTTGAAAATCGTCCCGTTTTTTCCGTGTGTAATTTTACGGACGGTCATGAAACGTTTTTTAAGGGGGAGAAAAACAACGTACGTTTTCCAAATTCTAATGAAATACTACAGGTTTGTAGGGAAAGTTTTTTTCTCGGTGTTATGTCTTTTATCTCGATATAAAAACAAACTGTAATTATCAAAGGTTCATTGAATTTTCCGGAATATTCGGCGATTTGTAAATGCCTAAAAATCGTGTTTGTAATAAAGCAGAATTTGCGTGTCATAGTTGTACATTGTCATGTTAATACATTGTATATTACTGTTGTCATTTTGGCCGCCATCCTGAAATCGGCTCAAAATTCATTTTGTTTTGCGCGTGACGATCTTAAATAAAAATCCCTCCGCAGCGGGTTGGCGCTCCCACAGATAAGAGGCCATAACTTTGTCAAAAATCATTCTACCGGAACACAGCGATGATATGAGCAACTAGGCTTGGTACTGATCATCTCTGCGAAGTTTTGTTGAAATCCGGTTAGGGTTTCAGGAGAACTGGTGTGTACACAATTATAATTGTCAAACATTTAAAGGCCCATAATTCTGCCAAAATTCATTTAATCGAAACACGGCGATGCCATGCGCAATTACTCTTGGTAGTCATCATTCCCGCCAAGATTCGTTGAAATCCGGCCAGTGTATCAGGAAAACTATTCGGGACAATGTTTGTGTATTAAAATCGTTAAAGGGCCATTTCTCCGCCAAACATCATTCAACCGGAACCAAGTTTCGTTGACAGCCAACCAAGGGTTGAGGAGAATTAGTCCGGCCACAGATTGTGTATTGTAACTTTAAAGAGCCACAGCAAATCATTTAACAGGAACACTACGATGACATGTGCAACTAGGCTTTATACTGATCTTGCCTCTCACGTTTCGTTGAAATTCGGACAGGGTTCAGTCTGTACCAAGTCAGTGTATTAAAACCATTAAAGGACAATAACTCTGCCAAAAAATCATTCAACCACAACATGCGATGACATGCGCAACTGGGATTGGTACTGATCATCCCTGCAACGTTTGGGAAATGTTGCCTGGGGTTCATGAGAACTATTCGGGACAAAGTTTGTGTACTAAAACATTTAAAGGGCCATATCTACACCAACAATCATTTCACCGTATCACGGCTATGCTATACACAACAGTTTCGTTGAAATGCGTACATTGGTTCAGGAGAACTAGTCCGGACAATTGTTGTGTACTAAAACCTTTGAAGTACCATACCTCTGCCAAAATCATTCAACTGGAACACGGTGAAGATATGCACAACTAGGCTTGATACTGGTTATCCCTGCAAATTTTCGATGAAATCCGGCCAAATGAACGATCTATTGTCTTAACGAGGCAAAATAAGGCATTTTTAACTAAATCAAGGGCCATAACTCTGGTGTTACTAATTCGATTTAGCTGATGTTCATTGATATTAATGATAACGTTTGGTAAAGAGCGGATGAAAACTGAAGGCACTATCATCTTAACGAGGCAAAACACAGCATTTTTAACTAAATCAACGGCCATAAAAGCGGTGTTACTGGTCCGATCTGACTGATTTTCAAACTTGTCCGAGCTTTTATTAATATGAACAATTTTTGCAAGTTTGGTAAAGACCAAATAATAAATGAAGATGCTAGAGTGTTCACAATGCAGACGAGTTCATCTTTTATCAAGGGCCATAACTCCGGTGAAACTAATCCGATCTGGCTAGTTTTATAATCTTTTCGAATTTTCGTTGATATAAAGACCCTGGAAAAGTTCGGTAAAGATCCAATTAATAAGGAAGGCCCTATCGTGTTCACAAGGCAAACGCTAACGGACGACGACGGACGACACACAACTCGCCATCCCATAAGCTCTGCTGGACTTCGGTCAGTAGAGCTATACAAACTATTGCTAGCTTTCCTAAAATGAGCGACGATACGACAATGTTTTAGAAAAACAAGCAAATCATTTAAATTGCAGAATCATATGTTCTCCTAAATTGACACCAGTCAGTAAGGTACATGATTGGCTATAATACTGTATAAATTGTGTCTTACAGATGAAGTTGTGCAATCACAATTGCGGAAAGGTAGCTGAGATACTAAAGTAACGTTTACTTTGCGTTTTATATGTATTGCATAGCTTACAGATGTAGATTACCACACAGAATAGCACATACGAGTGTGTATATATTGCACATATACCATGTTCACATTCATAATGCGAACAATATTGTATAACACGCGAGCGAATACGTTTTTTTCATTTTTTGCTTTTTTGTCATTAAAATAGCTTTTATTAGCTAATGAATAATTACTAATTATACGATATTTTAACATATTTATATCAGACAATGTATTTTCTAGAAGGCCTACTACAACTTGTTACACAGATTTGCAGCATGGTGTATGTGGATGGTGTTATTATAATTGTCAATATAGAAAATATACATTTGATCGGTGATGTATCCGGGACATTAACTGTGCACGTGTACGTGTCTTTACTTAATATCTATGAGACATACATTTGATCTACAGTTACACCATCCGATACACGTTCCGATAAAAAGATGTTATATTGCCATCTTTGTTTTATAGAGATCTATTTTGTAGAAGTGAAAATTATAGAAAATTAATACAATAATATAACCGGTGAATAACTTAATAGAAATGCAGTCTGTAAGAACTTGAAGTACTAAATGTGAACGGAAACTATAAATAACGTAGATATAGGCAAAACTCACCGTTCATTAACCCTGCAATATAGAACAAGTTAGAATTAGCATAACATGTATACAACACCAGTGGATGTATTACGTGAGTATATGGGATAATATAATTTAATGCGGCAGTTAGCTCAACATGCTGACTGGAATAAAGGTATATGCACGATTTGAATCGTAATTTTTGAATTAGTTCAAATCATATTTTACATCTGTTACATACTAATTATTACCCCGATGCCGGTGTTATAATGCATGATCTAGTTAAATGTGAGTTTGCCTACTGCTATGTTCCGGTACATTTACACTGGCAAACATAAGTAAGCCGGAATTAAAAAATGGGGCAAGAATATCAGTCTATAACATACTCGTATAGTGTATGCATGTCAAGTTAAAAACTACATGGGGACAAGAAGAAACACATGAATACGGGAAATCATCAACAACTTTTAAAGCATTATAAAACGAAAACAATGTGTTCAAATCTCCCACACCCACCACAGATATTTCTAGGCAAAAGGCGTGAAGCTAGTAATATTAGTGTGGCAAATGTTGATAAGGTGATTAGTACAGATTAATCTGATCGTTCGAAGAACCGATACTGCCGTCCTGTGATCATTGCATCGTTTGTTTCTAATTGTCTAAAACACGGAAAAGAACAATTGTCTATTACAAACAATGCAACATACACACATTATGTGTGTATGTTGCCTGTTTGGTAATAGACAATTATGTACAATGTATATTTCACAGATTATATTTCGAAGTTGCACGAGATATATCTAAATATATACCGGATGCAAACAAATATGGGGGATGCTGAATACAGCAACGCGCATTATATATACTAAATGCAGCAAGCAAAATATATACTACAAAGGGGGCAAAAAACACCACGTTTACTGAATGAACTCAATAGAGCAATACAATTTAAACTAATAACAGTATATCATACATGCGGTATTGTAAAAACAGCAAAAGAACACTAGCATGTACAAAATGCAGACACACACACTATTGTACTATATGTACATGTACAGCAAACAAGTAACAGCACCACACAAACTTCTACAAAATACGGGAAACACGAGTATAAGATATTTTTTCTATTTAAGCCTATATTTATTTTTATTTTATATTTAACCAGCATAATTTATAATATCAATTCCTCGATTTAACAGAATAATATATTGTGAAATAAAAGTTTCCTTATCCTAATGCAGTTACAAGCTACTAATAACTATCGAATCTCTTTATATCGCGCTTTTCTTAATTGTTCCAATGACAAGTTTAGCTCATGCGCTTTAGAAGATTATCATATGAATCAACTCTTGTCACTTTTAACTTATATTTTCAAAATCAATTGTTGAAATTCCATTTATAAATATTACATAAGATACATTTTATTTAGAGTCCCATATTTATTTAACTTAAAAATATAACGCGTTATTATTATAAATTAATTTAAAACATGTTTGTATATTTTTATTAAATATTATCGACTCTGAAGTGGGGTTGAGCTTGTATCTTTGTTTTATGTAATTAATGAAAAGAGGCACTGTCAATATTGTGTCAGAAGTAAGCTTTTGCTATAAGTGTTAACTTTATCCATAGCATTACTTGTTATTAGATGTTTGTTAGAGATTATAATCATGGCGGGGATTTCTTTATTTACACTGTGCTGTTTTAAATGGGATGACAGTAGGGTAAAGTGTGAGGTTTGGTGCACCCTAGAACGCGGTTTAAACCCCCAGTGGCCTAACGTTTGCCATCTGACCGTTCCAGAGCGGTAGCCCCATTGTCCAACCCCTTTTGTGTTTGTGATGTCGTTTTGCCATTTATTATTGCTTTTGCCTACTTTGTTTGTCTGTTTGCGTGTTTGTTTCTGTGTTTTGTGGTTTACTGTCCTCCTTGAATGCCTGCTTTACCTGTCCGATTCGTTTTATATTTCTTGGAACCGGGTCAGTGGCAAAATAAGGCCGCTGGAGTTAAAAAACCAGGTTCTAGGGTGCATCAAACCCTCACACTTACCCTCACTGCCATCCCAAATAAAACGGGACACTGTAAATAAACAAATCCCCGCCATGAACTATTCTCTAAACCAAGGCAGCATTAATAGACATTATTACTGATCTCCTATATAAAATGCTATATCGTCATTTCTTGCTAATTCACTAAGGAAAATACTGTTCCCGGTGAAAACGAACTGTTTACCTGGCTTTAGTTTCGACAGTTTCCCCTCACATGCTGGAATTTCCCCGATTACTATTTATAGAAGGAACCTCAAAAAACTTGGCATTTCCGCTGCACTTCGTGACGGGCGGAAAAATGCCGAATTTCCCACACATTGAAACATTTTCCGAACTGTCACGGAAATTGTCGGAAAATGTACAAGCGTCCTAAGCGCTAAGTGATGCTGATTATTTCAGCAGACGTAAACAAAGCTGATGGCTAGCTTTGAAGATATTTCGGGAAGATTTTAAACATTCTTCTTGAAAATAGAGATTCATTTGTCAACAAAAAAATGTCATAAAGTCATCCGTCACTGGTTAAAATCATACTGCAACGGAAAAAGGTTTGGATATTCGACAAGAGAATCTTGATGGTTTGCTGAGCAAGTTTTATCCTTCGGCCAGGAAAAGCAAATGGTGAATTGTACTCTAAAAAGTCGATGTTGTCAATCAGATATGGCCCTGCAGAAACACTTCCAGAAGCTATTTTCAATTGATATTGTGAATGACCAGAAATTTTGCCACTTCCAATAGGGTTATTTCTTGCCATGCTTACAAAATTAAAACAAGAGGGCAAAGCCATTGTGAATCACAAGGAACCTGCTAACCAGGCGGCAGGATTGGCAGAAACTTTATAATTACTTTGACTTAGATACACCCTCTGGGCTACAGAACAAGGTCTTTGTTGACTTCATGATATTTTTGTAACCGCGGACCGAGAAAATCTGAGGTCTATAAAAGTTTACAGATTTCAATGTGGCTGAAAATGGACAGTACATCTCGAATTGCCGTGATATGAGGACGAAAACCCACAAAGGACAAAGTGCAGGATAATCAGAGCCAAGGTGGACGCATTTATAAGACTGAACTGCCTTTGTGTCCATTTCGTTCATTTTGAGAGTTACATGTCCCGCACTTGAATCCCAAGCTTGATGGCTTTCTTCCAACGTACAAAGCTTGCAGCTGATGGTGATACCTTGGTATATGATGCAAGTTCCATTGGGGAAAAATACCATTTATGAAAACAATTAAAACATTTGTCCTGCCAAGGCCAAACCTTTTTGCAGGTATACACCAATCATTGTCTGCGGCGCCACATCCATCACTTTTGCTGGACAGATATGAAAGCCTCGAAATGTCATGCTATTTCTGGGCATAAAGTCGGAAACAAGCATCCCGAATTTTTTCCTTTACTTTGAATGAAACTACATTGTCAAAAACAAATCAAGTAAAAATCAATGATCAGACGTAATTTTCTTTGTACTTTTATGTTTGGCTGCATTTTACAATTTTATTTAAACAATGAATAATGACTTTAATTGCATCGTCTATAACATACACAATATAAAGTATATTCAGATTACAGTAATACTAATGATGTAGGCATATATTTGCACAGTATTCTTAATTCATTGATTTTGTAGTAAAATCCGGATCCCAAAGCTTTTTTAATTCTGTTATTTTTTTATTTTCTCATTAAAAAGGACACTCCTGTTCAGCGTGACCCGATGTTAGCTGTGTCTGTGCCTGCTCAGCGGTGACCCGATGTTAGCTCTGTCTGTGCCTGCTCAAGCGTACCTGATGTTAGCTGTGCCTGTGATAATCCTTAGTAAGTCTTTATAATCTTATCTCTAATTTGTGCTTCAAAAGGATTATTCCTTTCAGAATGTGTTTATATATATGCCATAAAAGAAGACCAGCAGAATATTTATTTATGAATTGAATAGCCCAACATCTATAATATGTGGTCTTTTTTAATGTGCTCAGACATGTGTCTTAATAGTCTGGCTCATGGTTGGTAGTAGTAGTATAAAGTTATCCCGCATGTTAATTTACAGTGCCTGCTCACCCGCGACCCCGATTTGCTGCTGTGTCCGTTCTTGATCCAGCCTCCAGTTGTGAGCAACATCGACTTGGAGAATGCAAACTTCATTCCTCCATCTGACAGCGTCACAGGGTAAGGGAGAGTGCAATATACTACTCCACAAGTCATTGTGTTGTGATACAGTTCTACTAAAATACATTATTGATATTTTGTTAGGCACATACTTATTTTGTAAAGGTTAAAAGGAATATATTTCTTTTTGATGGTTTCTCTGATAAAATGAGTGATTGGGTCTGTGCAAAAGAAGTGCAAATTTGTGGCAGATATGTATTTAAAATTCTTAAATTAATAATATTATTTATTATTATGTGGATAACTGTATATTATTATTCATTGAAGTAATACCACATTGTTTAATAGCTCTCACTCTGAGATGTGAATCTTAGTTTTGGAATTTTATTGTCATACTCATCCATAATTACAGGAAAACTACTTGATGAGTGCCATTCAGACTGCCACAGAACAAGAATGTCCAGACTATACCTTCTGCTGGCTCGGGCAAAGTCAGTGGCTTCTCCGTTCCCAATCAAAACTTACACACTCTAGTGATCGGAGGGAGCTAGTACAACAACACACACAGTCGAGCTACGAGGGCCCGCGGTGTACTGTTTCAATAACTGCACTGTGACAATCAACCACAAATGAACGTTCTTCAGTGGGGCGGTTTTGATTAGTTATCAGCTAATCGAAATATTGAAAATAATAAGTGACATAATTTATCTGACATCATAAAACTCACATCTTTTAGACATTGATGGAAGATGAAATCTACAGTTTACAGTTCAGTTTTACACATGTACAGAGGCCAAGAACTAAAAGCATTAAGAGTTAAAGTGTGTTTTTGTGTGTAAAATATTCATCTAATCAACTTGCTTTTTTCACCATAGGTTCCCATTATAAAACAAATTTTCATTTTCACTGTTTCGTACAGTAACATTAATCAGGTAATAAAACAGTTATCACATGTGTGTTTGGGGAACAGTCAAAACTGTTTTCCCTTGGTGTCGGGTGATGTCAGTGTGAACTGTTTCCCGAGGCCAATAGACCGAGGGAAACAGTTCACACTGCCATCCCCTCCACCTCGGGAAAAAAGTTTTGACTGTTCCCCAAACACACATGTGATAACTGTATAATATAGGTGAAGCACAAAGATGCTCGTGTATATATAAATACAACAAAAGCAATAGCCTAGAAAGCCCCAAAGAAGGTACTCAATGACTTGGCAGAAGCCAGAGTAATACGAGAATAATCTATTGTTGGCACGACACAAATATTGCAGACAAACATCAAGCAATCCATTTATAAATACTAAACACTATTTTAATTTTAGTGTTTATATAATCATCCTTAAGAAATCTGTATACTATAAATTTGAAAAAGATTTACTTAAACAAAAAGAAACGCAGAAACTTCTTCTAACGTACATAAGTTCTTATATCTGATAAAAAAGACAAACAAACAGTAAAAGAAACATTTGAATTATATCTCTTATATTGAGATATTTATTTCACACCAAATATACAAATAGATACTACCGAACATTTTAATTTTGAAAAATCAAGTTTTAAACAAGAAAATGTATTATCGTCAGAAAAAACTTCAATAATTAATAGCTCCAATATACCGAGTAATTTTACAATCGGGTTTGATAGAACATTGATATTAGACAAGAACAAACAGAATGGTATTTAACTTGATAAGATTAATTTTATGAATTACTCATGATATAATATTACTGAGGATTTTGATGAAAAACGATAAGGTATTTTAATGGAAAAGATTGGAAAGATATTATTTTCCAAAATGGAAATTATAATTATGCTAATATCGATAATTATATAAAAGATAGATTAGTTGCAAAAGGTGATTCAGATGCTTGATGCAATAAGAATTTAATCTGATGCATCAAGTTTCAAATGTATAGTTACCATTCATAATAATTTCGTACTTGATTTAAGTGGGGGGGGGGGGGGGGGGGGAGGGTCAAACTTTCCCACCTTGATTGACTTTGACAAGGATGCAGTTATTAGAGAAACTAAGTTTGGAACTGTAACTACAAACATAACAAATTATATTTATACTTTATATACTCAGCTAAAATAGAAAGTATCCACTTTGTTTTCCTGCAAAATCCGAGACTGTAAGAAAGAACTAACAATTGTAGCATGATTTTCTTTTAATAACATCCTTGTTTGATAATCACACAAAATGTGATCGAAATATACCTAATAATAAAAAAATAAATCACAGTTTAAAAATCACAGTTTAAAAACAAAAAATTGAAAAGGAAATTCACAAAACTGAACAAATGTAAAGGTAAGACAATATCACAGATTCAGCAATCTAAGTTGATTCAAATACACAGAAAACTATTCAAAACCTCGCTAATATCTCATGTGTCCACCGTTACACCGAATACACGCAAGAATGCGACGTCGCATGCTTCTGACGTAACGACTGACTAATTCTGGAGGTAATGTGTTCCATTCGGCGGACAAGTGCTGCTGCAAGGTCCTGAACACTTTGGATCGGGTCATCCTGACGTATACAACGTCCCAAATTTGCTCGATGCTTCGTCAGTCGTTGCGTCAGAAGCATGAGACGTCGAATTTCTTCTACCAAAAAAACGTTTGGTCACTGTTTTACGCAAGCGTTTCGAACGTTGTTTTAGTGTAGTTTTGTTACATGGCATGGAATACGGCATGCAATACATCGGTCGGCTCTGTGTGTGGTAAATTCTGAAATTACCTGATATATTGTAGTGAACAGACAGTCGATAAGAGACAAAATAGTTATGCTAACATGATATATTTTAAATTCGATTGCTATTGAAAATATTGCAAAAAAAATCAATACCGTGTTTCCCCGAAGACCCCATTCCAACACAGAATTGTGACGTCACATTGCTTGTACTAGTATAATCACAGGGTAAAAAGGTTTACACGGACAATTTTTTAAATCTTCGAAAGGACGTGTGTTTTTATTTATTTATTTTGGTCGAAGAGCCCTTTAAAAAAAGTATCATTGGCTATTATCCTTTTGACCCATCCACCCCCTCCCCACCCCCACCCAGCACATTTCTTTTAAACGGACAGAATTAATCTAGAATTCGAACTATAATTTTAAATGTATTTTAAAGGTCATTTGGATTGTCGACGGAAATATAATATGAACTAGGGCTTTATTGATTTGAACAGCGACCGCAGAGGGAAGTAAGATGGGTGAATAGTCCCATTAGACATGCCATCACCAGGGCTCCAGCTCCTTAGGTTCAACGCCTTTTCCACTGTGTAACCGAGGCCTCTTTTTTCAAAGTCTGTGAAATAGCATCTTTGAAACAATCTGTGTATTAAACCGTGCCAGCGCCTTTACATCTGAGATACCAAGAACACATGATTGGCAATCGACCACTTACATGTATGTGTACCCTGCTGCACTCTCCTCCCCTATCCCCCCACCGCCAACACACACAGAGTTTAACTCATCTTAGTGGGGTTCGGGGTCCCTCCCGCCCTCACTCCGTTTACATTATCCTAGTGGGGTTCGGGGTCATGCTACCCGTATTATGTTTTTTTGATGTTACAATGCGCGTTCTGACGTATATTTCAGAGTTATAAAACGGTAGCTAAAGGTAAGTACACACATGTACCTGAAAATACAATGTACATAATATTATGCTCTAACCACAACTTTGCCAAAATAAAATTCATATTTATTGGACATGTCAATAGCATTGAATAATTGCTAAGGAAAAACTTTATACATATTTTCATAGAGTAAGACGAAAATGTGTGTTTCATGAACATAGGTAATAGAGGATCTTACATGAGAGCTGACAGAGCTTAAAGTGATCCCTAAGCGTCTGTCATGTCCACTGGCACATATATATATATTATAGGGAGGTCAAGTATAGTTTAAATGTTGGATATACTCAGGTTTAATGAATTCATAAGTCATTCAACTTAAAAAGTGATCATTTGTTTAATAGGCATGTCAAACATATAATACATACTGTTAATGGCTGTGAGTGAAATGTATAAATTATTGGTGCAATATTATCAATAGTTTAGTAATATAACAATAACTATTAGCTTTGCACTATTCTAGTATTAATATTAATGATTGCAAAAATGTGAAGTATTTAGAAAAACTAATGGGACGCTGCGAGTTGTTAGCTTTTCAGCAAATCAAGATGGCTGTTTGTCCCTTTAAGGTCCAATATCGTTCCTCAACCGGGACTTGAACCCAGGGACTCTGGTTTACCGTACCAGCGCTCTAACCACTGAGCTATCTAGGACATACGGTTAAGAATCGATTTTTCACCATATACCTGTACCCGGTTACATACACCCCCACCAGATTAAAATTTGTCCCTGAATTTCTAATGGAGTTAACTCCAGGCCGGCTGTCAGACTCATTTTCATACTGTTTCATGCTAACAGTCACGGTCCTGGATCCCGGACGAGCCCCTAAATACAACAGGTCGTGAAAAAATCGTTCCTCAACCGGGACTCGAACCCACGGTCTCTGGATTACCGTACCAGTGATCTAACCACTGAGCTATCGAGGACATACAGTTAGGAATCGATATTTCACCATATACCTGTACCCGGTTACATTAATAAAACAAATTACAACCCTATGCTGTTTTTTTAAAGTTGTGTCACAGGTTTTGAACATAGTTCAGCATCAACATGTATTCTCCGTTATATGTACACGTAACAGTCAGTTCAATAAAACTGTGTACTTCAACGTCTCAAATGGAATAATGAGTGTTGTTTTATTGAGTATTAAATAAAAAATAATAATTTTCACATCACTCTCATTGGCATGAATGACAGCGCTAAATGCATGTGGGAGGACACCAGCATGCACAGATCCTTGTGAAAAACTTGAGTGTCAATTAGTGTTGAGAACAAGAACTGTAGATGTAGTTCAAGATAATCCATTCAATTTATTGTTCAATACTTGTATCCATTACAGTTGTATACCGTAACCTTGTCTTGTGAAAATGGCAGCATCTTGTCTGAAAAATAAAGAAAATGCAAACACTGAGTATTACAACTTAAATATCTGCTGTACATGAAATACTAAAACTTGATCACTTTTAATAATATACAAAATATGTATCTTATATAGAACCTATACAGGCCAAATAAAATAAAAATTAAACCTGTGTTTACATATCATTGTCAGTATATTTATTTGGTATCAAATATTTACTTGTTATCATTTTTTTACTCCATGATTTATATTTAGACCACAAGAACATTAAATAAAGAAAAATCTGACTGGCTGCAGGCTTAAACATATTAAAACAGATTATATTAATTTTTTACCTCAGAATAACTGATTATGATTTTATTCCCAATAATAATACAGTAAACACAGACCTGTATATTTAATTCGGTCTTAGTCAATATAAAATTTACTGAAAAAGATTACCACATGTTGTTATCTTTTAATACTGAGAACGTATGTATTGTTAAAGATCTTTTTCATGCTTTAATACGTCTCTCAGTTCCTTCCACCTTTCAAGGTAAGGTTTCCAGGTGTTTTAACTAGATTTATCTATTTATTATTATTTTATTATTTTTTTGGCATTGATGTGAAATGCTTCCCCACCATACAAATAAGTTCTGCTTACAAACCTCTACGAAATCCACCTTGTTTTTATGAGCTCCTCCAACCTCACCTCATCCAACAAAGAGTCGCATTTCAGATCAGAATATGTAAGATGCAGGCATCATGTCTATGAGACTGATGTCTCCCTATGAAAATAATAATGTTAGTGTATAAACGCAATTGCCAAATTTCATTTGGATCTGAATATTTCGCTGAAATTAAATAATAGGGCCTTTTTACCAGTTTTGGGGAAGAGGCCTTTTGCTCTTAATTGGGGGTGGAATACATAAATGGGGAATGAACTTTCAAAGGTAAGTTTAAAAAGTGGGGAAGTCTGCATGCTTTTAAAAGAAATGAGAGTGGGGAATTGGCCTGTTACAGGACGCTTCAAAGAATGGTAAAAAGTCCATGGGGAGGGTATGCGTCAGCTGCCTGTCGGTAAATATAGAGAAGGGGTGGCAGGGATGTGGTTTAGGAATTGCTGTGTCCCATGGCCATGCAGCATATGTGGGGGTTGACACTGGCCATTACAGACATACCATAAGGTGTACCCCTTCAAGGGTTCAGGGCTGAGGGTCTCCCAGCGGTTCTTGGGAACAAGGGAACATATTTTTGGGGAACAAAGCAAAACGTTTTGGGGATCACCGGGTCGTATTGTCAGGGAACAAGGGAACATGGACCAGCCTCATGTGTATGGCTACAGGTCTTGTTATACAAACAAGAATGATTCTGAGAGAGGAATCATATGAATAATTCAATGAAATCAACAACTGTCACGGCTGATCCAGTTATGTTTAGCCTACTATTTACACAGTTTGTCAACATTAACACCATCGATGTGCTTGGCAAATTTCAAGAAAACACTGCATAAACAAACCAAAAAAAGAGTTGTACATTACACATTTGAACTCACATGTTATTTGCCTGCAGAGTTCTAAGACAGTCAACTTTTTCCTTCATTACGTTAACCTGTGTATATTTCCAATTGTTTATCCCAGTGCGAACACCCTGCATCAGATATCGCTATCAAAACTCAGTGGTTCAACGTTTACCAACGTGTACCATTCTACGTATTGATGACGTAATCCAAAACTGACATTTTACAAAAAGTGTTCACTCCTGTAAACTAGGTATGCGTCAAATTGATAACTGCGGTCTGAATCGATGTTTTTACAAAAAGAAAATGGCGGCGTTTTGTGATTTTTTTAATGAAATAGTCCGGCAAACACTAAAAAAATAATCCCTGTCGCGGAGTATCAAAATGATCAAAAAAGCTGAATAATTAGTTCCTGGCGTTCCCACTGGTGGCATGTTTAAGAAAAGTTGCATGACACTAGTAAGGGAACCTATACTCAAGTAGATAGATTGACTGGAGCTGGCATATTTGATACAGTTTTTAAGGTTGGCACAAACATATTTCGTGAGTCAGTGAAAACAGCAGCTACATGTAAGAAAGCATTCGAAACTGCTGGAAAACAACTCATATACATGGTTCTAAAAAACTTGGAGAATTGGGAAAATGGCTGCTGATAAATTAGTTTCAGTTGTAAAACCTAAACCAAAAGGTGAAATAATTTTAAAAGAACTTACAAAAGCTAATACAATAAAGAAAATACAGCAGAAGTTGTAGCTGAAACTGAAGAAGATGTAATTGCAAAAATTAATAGATTACTGTCCGGAAGGGGAATCAAAACTAAACATATTCATAAAAGAATTAAACGATTAATTAATTAAAAATGATCTAATTAATAGTATATATGTTTCGAAGTGAAAAATATAATACTAGATATGAACAGGTACCTATTCAATTAAATAACCCTATAACAAGACCTGAAAATGCTACTTTCAAATGAAAAGTGGATATCAATTTACAATAAATGATAGAAGTTCTCACTTTGATTGGTATAACGCATATTGTGAAATAAGTAAACAAGATTGCTGATGGCATTGTTTTGTAGACGCATACGGAATTACTTTAATTAATGATGCAGCTTCATTGATTGATCAAATTCAAGTAAAGCAAAACGGAAAAATAGTTCAAGACGTCAATTATCTTCAATGATATGTTAATATCAACAGTTTACTTGATACGTCTGGCGATTATGCAAAAACAACAGAACAAATGCATACTTTAAATTACACACTACAGCATGCAGTGGAATCTCGAGATGATCAAACTGGTAATAATGTAGGGTTTGCAGCTCGTCATGTTTTAATCCTAACTAATAAAAAAGTTATGTTATCATCTCTATACTTCCATTAAACATATATTCATTACTTTTCATTTTTCGAAGGTTTAGAAACAAACATGCTTCCTCCTAGTCAAATTCAAATTAGTTTACATCTAATAGATGATAATGAGTTAATTTTCAAATCAAGTGATGATGACGGCAGAGTAATTATTGATACATTAGTTTTGTGGATACCTCAAATGATAATTAATTCTGATGGTTAAAGCTATACAATCGCAAATCATATGGCATCAACAAGATGGACGTTTTTTCGTTAAATAATACAAGAAAGCGGAAGTTATAAACTAACCGAAACTGTATTAGGATAACGGCTGGTGTTAAAAATTCAAAACATGTTTTGTTTATATGCAAAGATCAGACAATAGTTCTTCTCAGACACAAACTCCTTATCCTTTAGATACTTTCATATTAATGCAGCCAATACTAATTGCTGTTTACATTCAGCTAGATTGAAAGTTTGAAACGGTGTATATTATCCAGAAGCTTAATACAGTTATAATAATTCAACACGATTATTCAGAGATGTTATTAATCATTCTTACCAAAAAAATGATAAAAACACACAGGAACTTTACTAAATGTGAGTAATTTTATCTCGCTTTTTGGTATGGTATGTTTTGATTGAAGCTTCAAAAGTGATGAAGTCAGCATTGATCAAAAACAACTAAATTTGAGACTTAAATTTTATATACCGTCTGGAGCTCATTACAAAGTATATGCGTTGGTCTTATACGAAGGAGATGTTGTTATTAATACTATTGGACTTGAATAATTTAATCTAACTTATAATATATATGAATTACATGTTAACTTATTTAGTAAATTTAACAGAATGGCAAAATAGAAGTTTAGCAAATGCACATGAAAACAAAAGTGAATTAACGCCCAGGTTAAAGAATAACTAACTAACTGGGGATTTTCCGTTGCTGCTGATAGCTATTCAAATTAAGAATATTAATAAGGCTAAAAACAACAACATGGCTTAGACTTAAATGTATCAAAATCGCAAATGAAGTCTCAGTCTTACAATGGAGCCTCTTTAGAAGCATTAGCTGGCTTGCTGACTGAAACAATATTACCAACAGTTGCTAAATTTGCTCCAAAGTATTAGCACCAATAGCAACAGGAGCACTTATTGGTTTGGCAAGTACTAGCATTGGTAAACTATTTGGAATTGGAATGATAAGTATCCCTAGTGACAAAAAACAAGAGCTACTTGAATCAAATACATTAACATCATCACAAAGAACAAAGATAATAAAATCTGAAGGCTGTCGCCATATTACCTAACAAAGCAACAAGACGGAGGATTTTTTGGAGGTCTTGCATCATTAGGAAATCTTTAATTGGATCTCTTAATAATGGTTTGACAGATAAACGTTTGCAAGTAGATAGACAAGGGAAAGGACTAAGTGTTGACCGTGGAAATGATGTAGCAGTATATTACCATGTATAAGCATTTGTAAAAACAAAAAAACGAGCCTATTTTTAATTTAGATATAATAAAATGGGTTAAGCAGTTAAGTATACAAAAAATCAGGGGCGTTTTAGCAAAAACAAATTTACATAAAAACAAAATAAACAAGAATGTGGCATTATTAATCTTGCTGAAACTGGTACACACTGGACATGTTACTGCGATCATTTTTTATTTTGATCCACCAAACGAAGTTTTAACTTACATACCTGATATAATATACAATATTATTCAGTATCAAGATAAAACAAGTGTATTGTGTGGGCACTGATTTCTGTCGATTTTTCATTAAAAAGCTGCAAGAAGGAAATAGTTGTACGATATTATTTGTAAAATAGTAAAACATTATAAACCAATAGAGCAGTTTCGAGTGTCATACAAGTGTGAAGTCATGGAAATTCAGCTCCTGTAAACTGTTGGACATATGGGAGGAAAAACCAAGTATTGTATATGGATATTTATAGGACTGTGATTGTGAATATCTGCTATAAATGGTGAGAATATACATTTTTCGTATTAACCATTTTTAATCGACTTATTGAGAAAACTATAAAATACAATATATTTTACCATATGACAATGTCAGTTCACACCTTCCAGATATTTAACTGCTAACTATTTGAACGTGACTACCAATACATTGCCTTGAGGGCTTTACCAGCTCCGGTTATAGAGTACAATTATAAATGCCGGATATCGTCTGTGTGAATACATACATGTAACTGTAAATACTTTTTCAAACTGTTATTATCATGGATCATAGTGTTGAAGAAAGGACTGATACAAAGTTAACGCCCATGTTACTCGATGGCAATACAGTGGTTAAAGTACCATTCGTAAGTGATGACGACTATTTTGATCAAAGTTTGATCATATGTGGACAGGATAATACAGATTCGACAATGTGTGATGCAAATGTGTCCCAAATATCCGACTTGTACAACGTCTGTCAGCTCACGGAATCGCAGCTGCAGCAGCTATTGGTATTCACAGAGGCTTCACACGTCCCATGTTTAAACCGCGTATATTAAAACTATACTTGTCATGTGAAACTACGCTCGAAGGCGTCAGAATGATCTCTTTACGAAAGCCAAACTGATTGATGTGTTCCCCTTTACTACCTGCCAAATGAAGAAACGCATTCAGACGCGCTCAGGCTCTGTCATGACATACATACACTGTTATCAGTTATTGAAGGTGCAGATTTCAATTCTCATGAAATAAAGGACCTTATCAGCACTTGCCGCAAGGAAATGTCGCCCTCTGTTCCAGGAGTGTCGCATTCCACGCCAATGACGACAAAGGCGCAGATCATGTAAGCCAATCCCAAGTCATCACCAGAAGCCCAATGTCTGCACGACACAGTGATTGAACTTAAAGCTGACTTCCTGAATTTTAAGCAAAAATAGAGCGCAAATGAAGTGTCACGCACGGCTCAGATCAAAGTTTTGAAAGACACTGTTATCAATCTTAAGCGTGGCATGAGTCACTTTCAACAAAGTGTTCAACATAATCTGACTTCAAGTTGTGTGTTGAGCAAATGGAGTCTGAAAAAAGTTCGGGAGTTGTTTCCCTTAGAAACTAAATAAGGGTTATCAAAGAAAATGTAAGGTCATGTCAAGACAATGTGGATTCTGCAATGAAACAAACCAGCCAAATAACTAATAAATATTTCCGGTCTCCAATTAACAATCAGAAATCTAAAGATCTCGGTGGTGATAAGAAGAAAGTCACATTTCAGAATCAGAATATTTTATGATGAATTGAAAGGTGACTCGATGGGTTTGACACATCCAAGCATATCGGTCAGTCCGTCTAAGTTAAGCTCAGGGAAAAAACAAAAACAAAAAACAACACTTGATGTTGATACAACAAACCCTGATACATACATTTCTTATACATAAGCTTTTGTCAATGATAAGTCATTGAAAACGTCTGCAGTGCCAGCGACTCCAGAAGTTGCTAATACTGCGCATAGTGTTCTGTAACGCATGTTATAGTCCAACCTATATGCTCGAGTGTACCCAACCACAATGCAATCTCCCGATATATTTTTGGTAACATTGGAACCCCATCTGCTCATAATTCTGCTAATTCTGATTATAAACCCATTCCAGTAGTGCAATATAATCGAAGCAATCACATAAAAAAGACAATTGATAATAACAACGCACCTGATGACGATATGTCTGAATTTGCAAAATATGTCTGAAAACCCCCAAAACGTTTTTTTCTTGGAGGTTTCAAACCGTCAATAACGGAAAACAAAATCGCAGCATTTGTGAGCAGATTTGGCTTAATCGTTACCAGAGTCTCTATCTTTAGGATATTGTTATCCGGCTAAGTGTTGAAGATGATGAACATGCCAGTTTGCTTAATGATACATGCTTTTGGTCGAAAGGTGTGATATGTACTGTTTATAGTCAAAATGTTAGAAGGAACACCTATCAAGGACACTCTCATAGCGAGAACTCAGCACCGTAATGGCGACTGTAGTGAGCGTTTCAAAGATGGTGATGCAACACTTAAGTATTGGGACGAGTCCATATCTCTGCCTAGATATTAGTGACATAGCTTAAACATCCACGACCTGTGTATATGTATTGTTTACTCTAGTTAGTATGACTGAAACGCTTAATCTAATGACTTGGAATGCAGCGGGGATAATGTCCGGATGCACTTATTTTGTAACACCTTAAATTCATACTCTATTGATATATGCGGTATTTCAGAACACTGGTTTTATGAAAAGGATCTTCACCTTTTGGATCAGATGGATAATATGTATAGAAATTATGCAGTTGCAGATTTAGATCTTAAAATCCCTGGTAAAAGAAAAGAAGGCAAAGGGGGAGTAGCTTTCTTGTGGAATCTAGTATCTCCAATAGAATAACAATCTTACAAAATGTTGATGACAGAATAATAGGTTTACAGTATCAAAGTAATAAACATGCATACTTGTATATATTCCAGATTTACCTGACTTCTAAAAATCATTGTATAAACACTTTTCATCGGTATTTATATACCATTTCAGATGTCATAAGTGCTTATCGTGACAAAGGTATTGCCATTATTATGGGAGACATGAATGTTCATATAAATTCAAGTTAGTTCATAAAAACACTTGAAAATAGAGACAATCAGTTTCGACAACAACGTATGGATGACAACAGACTTGTTTCTGTTAACACACAGCCCCTATGTTCTGGAGCAAAGGCAAGTTACGAGTCACAAACAGGACACAGTCTGATCGACAATATCATTATGCATAAGAAAAAAATGGACCATGTACTAGATTGTAAAATACCTAATGACAATTGTACAAATGTGTCTAATCACAGACCAATTTTCTGCACAATGTCCTTCAAAAACTTGCAAGTTCTGAATGAAAATTCTACAGGAGAAAGAAAAATCAAATGGTCGAGGGTTTCACCTACGCAATAAATAGACTATGAACAGTTTTTCGAAACTGATGAGATTTGTTACAGGCTAAATCACGATGTCTTCAGTCAAAGTATTATATTGACATTCTTGACGATTTGTTGGTGGCAAAACGTATTAACGCTACATCCAAATGTATACCTAAGTCAAAGTTTAGGCATTTCATAAAACCATATTAGACAAAGTAATTAACTATATGTAACAAAATTGTAACAAATAAACGAACAATTTGGATCTTAAACGGAAAATAGAGAAGCGGGGAACACTTCATTGACTATAAAAAAGCAAAAATACTATTCAGATGCCAGCACAGAGAAGCTGTTGATACATTTTTGTTGCAACTAAACAATGACATTGATAAAGCCTCAGAAATCGAGAAATATTTATTTTGGACTTGAATTAATTCAAGAAGAAAAAGATCCTGTTCTGCCCCTGGAAATGAAATGATATTTAAAGAAAAAATAATTAGAGGTGTGTTACAACTATCACACACGCCAGATAAAATGAAGCGCGGTTTGATTATACCACAGTTCAAAGGCGGTAAGAAAAACCAGAAGGATCCTAATAATTACAGAGCAATCACACTGTCGTCGGTAGTTATGAAACTGTATGAACGACTTGTTTTAACAAAACTACTGTCAACTAAAAAAACTAATATACGTCACTTACAAGGAGGCTTTAAAAAAATTAGGGTGTTTAATGTCATCCTTTTCTCTTAAAGAGTGTATATTTTACGGAAAAGAACTTGGTAGCAAAGTATACGTCTGTTTTTTAGATTCAAAGCGTGCCTTTGACATATTATGGCAGACTGGTTTATTTTATAAATTAGTTCAAAATGGCGTAGACTCCGCACAATATAAAGCTATTGTTAGTATGTATAGTAATATGAAAAGTCGAGTCAAGTATCGTTATTATATATCAGACTCGCTTGATATCCAACAGGGAACCAGACAAGGTGGAGTGAGCAGTCCTAATCGTCTTGACTCAAGGGCCATAACTCTGATGTTACTAATCCGATTTAGCTGATTCGAACTTTTCCACCCTTTCATTGATATTAATAATCTGATAACGTTGATACAGATCGGATGAAAACTGAAGGCACTATCATCTTGACGAGGCAAAACACAGCATGTTTACCTAAATCAAGGGTCATACCTCCGGTGTTACTGGTCCGATTTGACTGATTTTCAAACTTGTTCGAGCTTTCATTAATATTAACAATCCTTGCTAGTTTGGTAAAGATCAAATAATCAATGAAGATGCTAGAGCGTTCACAATGCAGCATATTGCATCTTTCAGCAAATCAAGAACCATAACTCCGATGAAACTAATCCGATCTGGCTAGTCTTCAAACCTGTCTGAGCTTTTATTGATATAAAAACCCTCGTAAAGTTTGGTAAAGATCCAATTAATAATGAAGGCCCTATAGTGTTCACAAGGCAAAAGTTTACGAGCGACGACGGACGAAGGATAACTCGCCATCCTATAAGCTCTGCTGGTCTTCGGTCAGTACAGCTAAACAATATATTGTTAGTTTTTTAAAAATAAGCGACGATACGATAAAGTTTTAGAAAAAACAATCAAATCATTTAAATTGCAGAATGTTCTCCTAAATTGACACCAGTCAGTAAGGTACATAATTGGCTATAATAATGTTTACATTGTGTCTTAAAGATGAAGTTGTGCAATCACCATTGCGGAAATGTAGCTGAGATACTATAGTAACGTTTACTTTGCGCTGGATATATATGTATTGCATAGCTTACATATGTAGATTACCACATATAATAGCACATAACATTGTGTATATATTGCACATACGCTCGTATAAATATCCACATTCATAATGAGAACAATATTGTATAACAATCGAGCGAATATGTTGTAGTGTTTTTGTTTTTTTTGTCATTAACAAAATTTGCTTTTATTTGCTAATGAATAATAACTAATTATACGATACATTAACATGTGTATATCTAGAAGGCCTAATATAACTAGTTATACAGATTTGCTGCATGGTGTAGGGTAATATTTCAACTTGTTTGATTCCAGTTCAACCTGAACCGTATGCCAAGGTTGAAATGAAAGCAAACATGTTGAAATTTTTATCCACACTCTGTTGGACATCTGTGAATCACCATTTCAGAAGGAATCTACAGGGCCGGATCAGGTTCACAGATTGTGAGTGTAGGACAGAAGATATTTTGAAGCCATGTGGATTCTGAAGCTTTACGTAAAAACATTTGTTGGGACCATTTTGGCCTTTGTCTGACGTTGAATTTCTAGAACGTGAGCAATGTTTGGACTGACAGTTCCAAGTCGGTAACCGTGTCTTCACCATCTTTTCTGTTGTATTTTGTCTTTTTCATTTTATAATTATTTACAAATTGCTCCTTGTTTTTAGTACTTTACGGGCTTACGATGCCATTGTGTTTGGTCACTGTGGTTTTTATAGGACCATATATCTCATTTTTGTATAATTTTATGAAATTCCGCGAAGTAGTTTTAGCAGAAATTGCAATAATGTGCAATGTCGAATAATAACTTTTTATTATATAAGTAGCAATGAAAAAGTTGATTATAGCAGAGAAATAAAAGTGACATTTACAAAGTGTGAACTATAGAAAAGAAATCACTGCATTTGCATTGATCTTACTGTTTTCAATGTCCAGCAACTTTGAATAGCATGTCAGTTTGTTATTTTTTATAAAAGCATTGTTCCCAAAAAAATGGAATTGAAGTTATATCATTATGATTGAAAATAAAGTGTTTATTGAAACCGGTTGAGTATTAAGAACAGGCATGTTAACATGGTGAGGAAATGGCGCCGCCGAACATAGATTTCTTGAAGTGACCGAACTTCAATAGTTCCTGGAATTAAGAAATGCTCTTACTTCTCGATAATATAAAATTTACTCACTCCAAAACAAGTGAGTTATTTCATATCAAAGAGATATAACTTCATAACGTCACTGCTCGACTCCATCTTTAACACATCGGTGTATTTTTCGTTGTCTGGTTTAATTGAAAAAGCTTAAAATAAAATGATAATGTGGATGGAGCCATTATACTTGTCATTGTAGCAAATACACATGTTACGGGTCATGTATCCGGGACATTAACTGTGCACGTGTATGTGCCTTTACTTAATATATATTGTAGTATAGTCGGTGACATTTCCTTTGATGAACGTAGAGCATTAAATCGTTTAATTTAGGGTAACTAAAGGGGCGTGGCTTTGCCGTACTACAACTACCGGATATTGGAATTTAGAGTACGGTCACTATGACGTCACAGTGTTATTAAGTACACCATGCTACAAAACAGATAGAGTGTGTCTCAGCTCGTTGGTTATTTAAACAAGCCAACTCGCTGAGACCAGACTCTATTTATTACTTAGACATAAGTTTGATCAACAGTTACACGTTCCGATAAAAAATAAATTATATTGTCATCTTTGTTTTATATAGATATTTTTTGCAGAAGAGAAAATGTAGACAATTAATACAATACTATAACCGTGAATAACTTAATAGAAATGCTGTCTATAAGAACTTGAAGTACTAAATGTGAACGAAAACTATAAATATCGTAGATATAGGCAAAACTCACCTTCAATGTGGTCTGCAATATAGAACAAGTTAGAATAAGCATAACATGTACAAACAACTAAATTATAGCAAATACACATTTTACGGGTCTTGTATTCGGGACATTAACTATGCACGTGTACGTGCCTTTACTTAATATATATTAGACATAAGTTTGATCAACAGTTACACGTTCCGATAAAAACGATAAAAACATAAATTATATTGTCATCTTTGTTTTATATAGATATATTTTGCAGAAGTGAAAATATAGAAAATTAATAATATAACCGGTGAATACATGTAACTTAAGAGAAATGCTGTATGTAAGAACTTGAAGTACTAAATGTGAACGGAAACTATAAATAACGTAGATATAGGCAACACTCACCTCGATAGTTCTCCTCTGCAATATAGAACAAGTTAGAATTACCATAACATGTATACAACACAAGTGGTTGTATTACGTGAGTATATGGGATGATATAATTTAATGCGGCACTTAGTTCAACATGCTGAATGGAATACAAGTATGAACCGAATTGAACCATATGTTTTTAATTACTTCATGTAATATTTTACATCAATTAAACGTGCATGTTACTGACTAATTATTGCCCGATTCCGGTGTTATAATGCATGATCTAGTTAAATGTGAGTTTTCCTGCTGTGTTCCGGTGCATTACACTGGCCACATAGTAAGCCGGAATTCAAGAATGGGCCAGAATATCAGTTTACTGAATGAACTCAATAGAGCAACACAATTTACTCTTGGAGCAGTATATCATACATGCGGTATTGTAAAAACTGCATATCAAACAAATGCAGCAACACAGCATGTACAAGATGCAGACACACACTCTGTACTACATGTACATGTACACCTACTAAATACAGCAACAAGTGCAAAAACACACAACTACTACAAAGTACGGATATACTATTATAAGATATTTTTTTCTTTAAGCCTATATTTATTTTATTTCATTTAACCAGCATACATTATAATATCATTTCCTCGATTTAACAGAATGTTATACTGAGGGACTTCGATCACTAACTATAGTTTAAATATGATCGTTGATCTGCGCATGTCTAGTAAAGGAGTAATTCGAACTTACTCTAGTTAAACCATAGTTTCACGCGGCATAGTGTAAAACCTGGAATGTGTTTACTTTATCATATAGATATATGTCAATCCAAAATTAACAACTAAAACTAGAATAAATACAGACACATGAACAAATATGTGATATATAGAGTCAAGTCTCAGCGAGTTGGTTACCAATTGAATACAGGCACATGAACAAATACGTAATATATAGAGTCTTGTCTCAGCGAGTTGGTTAACAAACGACTTTCATACAACACCGAGATGGGCTAAGCCCGGCGAGGTTTCTAAATAAGGCCATACCGAGTATTTTCTATGTTTAGCGGGTCATCCTACATAACACATCGAATGAAAACAAACATTTCTCCTCTGGTTGAAAGAGTCATCCTGCATTACAAATACAAATTATACTGTTAATAAACATTTCTCCTCTGTCTGATGCAGTCATAGTTCAAAACAAATATACTGAAAAAAAAAACGTTGCTTTCTCGGAACCTACCTACCAGGCAAGAAAAAAAAGAAACGAAGAGTCGAGAGGAAAAAAACTACGATGGCCCAATTGGCTCACATTATTAGGGCTTTCCACTTTTCAGTGGAAAACCTCTTGTTTTCGTTCTGTTTATTCTTATTATTAGGGCTTTCCACACCTATCGTTGTTGTTCGGCAACATTTTGACTTTATTCTTCTCACCGCTACTTTTCATAGTAATACTGGTCGCACGGCCTCTAAAGTTTAAACAGTGTAGAGCTCATTCTGGAATTATGCCGCGAAGCTTTTGGGTTCATGACGTCATCCAAGATGACCGCCAGTGACGTCATGATGAAAATCTAGTTAGCGCTAGATCTCAGACATTGATAGTCGGATTTGAATAAAACTTTCACAGATTGTAAAGGTCATAGTCTAGTTGTGCAGGAAGGTCATGTTGAGTCATGACGTCATAACGTGATGGCGTCAGAGACGCCAGACGTTTAAAAACTGGAAACAATCGTCAAAAATACAATTATTGCATGACCATTTTGAAACATTATCACCATCATGTTTTCATCATCTTCTATCGATCGTGTGAAAAAGGTGTTGATGACGTCATCAAATATGGCGGCCATACTGGTTCAATTTTAAACAGGCTAGCTAAAATGGAAACTTCTAAGTATATTTCTAAAACCGAACCAGCTAGCGCCAACAATGCCCTCATATATATGCCACTATGTGACCTTGACCAAGTCTGGGAAAATCAGGTCACCAGGTCAAAGCTCAAGGTCATAGGTAAGCGATAGGTGTAAACACCAATAACCACCTATATCTCAGTAACGGTTGAAATTGTTATCAAGAACATATGTACCATTTGTAAGGCCTTTCAATTTACTTTTCAAAAATAAAGTCCACTCAAAACGCAACGTTGGTAAATGGTTGCCATAGGAACCAAAATACGATGACGTCGCATTCGGAGTTCCATTTGGAGTTATTCAATAGTGAACGCTCGGCCAATCCAGTGTATATCACGACGCTTCGATATGTTCAAAATATTTATGTTTTGTTAGCCGGAAGGCAACTGCACAGAAAATAGTGCACTGTTGCTAAGCTGTTTGTTCCTATATAAACAATATGACCGTCGGCCACCCTTGTCGTTGATGATTTGCCTTGCATGTTTGTTATTTACAATACAGTTGAATGTTTTATCACTTTTTTCATGTATATATACTATAGACAGAGCAAATAGCTAAATGACATTGCAAAATGTGAATGATAACTTCGATTTTGAATGCACATTTCTTTGGCGGAAATCTAAGGCACGATGACGTAACCAATATGGAAACCTTCGATTTACATTCGAATAATAGTGCGAAACAGTGTACCAGATGTTGAGAATGGGGTTTATTTTGTCTATTGCATTGTCATAGGGTTACATTAAAGCTTTATTGGCATTTAATAAATAACACACATCGAAACAAACCATTTAGTTTACTTTATTTTCAAAAACTATACCAGACAGACCTCGACCACGATTATTTTTACACAGGTCAGTTAATATATACCTACACGAAAATATTCAATCCTAATGTGGTATTAGTCAGGCCCGATGCAACACAAAAGTGGGCCTCAGATGATGGCGTGATCTGATTTTTTTCTAAAATATTTTCCAAACTGAAAGTAACCACCCTCTTTTTGAATTCTGAGGTACACTTCTAACTGTGCTTCACAAAAAAGTAGCGCAGCATATCCATCTTACCTTCAATTTTGATGTGGTTTTCACTAGAAGCAAGATAAATGGTTCAGAAATAATGGGAAACAACATTCAATACATACCAGCTCTGTATCTTTCACCACTCCTATGCTTCACAGTAACTTGTTCAATAGTTTACCTAGGACTACTTTTGCGCTCCAACCATTCTTATGGCTATATATTCTCCATTTATGGTCGGATTTGAACAAAACTTTCACAGATTGTAGTGTTCAGGGTCTGGTTGTGCAAGAACATCATACGCTATCCTGACGTCATCACGTCATGACGTCAGTGACGTCACAATATTCAGAAATTCGATGTTTCAACTGATTGCATGATCGAAGTTGTTTTCTTGATAAATCAATCAGTCATCATCTTAGGCAACTTTGACAGTTGTGACGTAATGACGTCATTACGACAGGAAAGCCCGTTTGATCAGGTTCTGATCAACATCTAGTTATTTCCTTCTTCTTCTTCCCAGCACTTTTCATAGTTAGACTGGTCGCACGGCCTCTGAATTTAACACAGTGATAGAGCTCAGTCAGGAATAGTGTCCCGAAGCTTTTGGGTCATGACGTCATCCACGATGGCCGCCAGTGACGTCATCAGACAGATCTTGTTATCGCTAGATCCCAAACATTTATAGTCAGATTTGAATGAAACTTTCACAGATTGTAGGGTTTAGGGTCTAGTTGTGCATAAATGTAAAAACGTGCTTCTATGTGATAACGTCAGTGACGTCACAATGTTATGAATTAATGAAAAGTCATTTTTTTCAGTGATTGCATTTCTCATGTTGTTTTACTGTAAAATCCATCAGTGTCATTGTTTCAGTCGACGCTGACAGTTTTAACGTCATGACGTCATTCAAAATGGCCGTCAATGACGTCATTTAAGAAATTTTGTAATCGCTATATCTCCTTCATTTATGTGCAGTTTCGACCAGTTTTGCCTGAAAATCAATCACGGTTTTGTCTTCAACGTCACTAATCATTGTGACGTCATGACGTCATCCAGTATATGATTTTACATTTTTCCTATATAAATATTTAAAAATGGAAATTCTTGTTATAACTGTTTCTCGTTATCCCTTGTTGCGCAAGATAATACTGCGGATGGTTTACTTTTTCGGCTTTATTGCTTGTTGTGCAACACCATACTGCGGATGGTAAGAATGTTTAGGTTGATCACGTGTTGTGTTATGTGACACAGTTGTTTACCTGACGTCACCAACAAACACAGTGTCTAAAGATTTTTTTGATTTTTTTTTAAATCCACCGCGCAGCTTTTTAGCATGCGCAGTAAAACATACAAACTATTATTATTATTATTTATTTGTTTAAGTCCACCGGGCATCTTTCTAACATGCGCAGCAAAACTTGCCTGTTTTTTTCATATTTAATAACGATTTCTCGTAAATGTCGTGCTTCTTTTTTTAGTTTTATATGCAAACCTTCAAAAGTCAATTCCCGTGTTGATGAAGAGAGCCTTTATAGGGCTTAGAAGCCTACGGCTTCTGGTAAGTATTTGTACTAGCCGCCTTCGGCGTCTGTCATTTGGCCAGCCGGCAAAAAGCATATGATAGTGCTCATTGGAAAATGCGCTAACGGCATACAGTACATGATCACCTCGAAAAGAGGTGTTATGTTAAATTGTCAAAGAGAATACACCACACAGTGCAATACAAGGGCTTGAAACAGGCACAGACATATGCCCCATAAGCACAGACAAACTCTTTTTCGATATGCTTTTTGCCGGCAGGCCAATTGACAGACGCCGAAGGCGGCTAATACAAATATACTCGGTAAAAAATGTTTTGGACCAGGGTATATAAAGTCATATAAAAATAAAACTAGTGGACAGAATTTAAGTATATTTTAGTAACCAAGGTCTACCCTACACGGTTAATCTGGTACCAGAAACATTAAATTCCAAACAAGATTTGCCTTTAAAAAAATATCGCGAACACACAAAGTGTCTGTAAAAGATGTTGCAAAGTCCATAAAAAGTAAAAGTTACAGACATTCGAGTAACCAATAAAAAGATTATTATTTTTTGCAAACTTTCATTGTAAACGATAATTATTGTTGATTGTTGATCTATTGTCAATTATCAACTGAGATAATAAGGGTTATGGACAAATGTCATGGTTCAGCGATCATTGTACGGGTTCGAACACTGCACTGGTCCAAAACTTTTTTTTACCGAGTATACTTACCAGAAGCCGTAAGCTTCTAAGCCCTATAAAGGCTCGCTTCATCAACACGGGAATTGACTTTTGAAGGTTTGCATATAAAACTAAAATACATATGTGAAATAAAATACGTTTTAATCAATTTCAATAACTTTTATTTCTTTCTTTACTTCTACCCATGGTCCGATGACATTATACACTGACCATTGTGACGTCATGACTTCATTGAGTATGATTTTACATGTTAAGCATGACATGGAAAGCCCATGTTTGATCAGGTTCAGATCAAAATCTAGTTCGGACATACCACATTGCTGTAGAAACCATTATTGCGTTTCTACGTTTATTAGGGCTTTTCACCTTGCAGTGGAAAGACCTTTTGTTTTCGTTCTGTTTATTCTTATTAGGGCTTTCCACTTTCCACTTTTCAGTGAAAAGACCTATTGTTTTCGTTCAGTTTCTTCTTCTTCTCATTATTATTATTCTTTTACTTCTTCTTCTTCTCCCCAGCACTTTTCATAGTAAGACTGGTCTCACGGCCTCTAAATTTTACGCAGTGATAGAGCTCAGTCTGGAATGGTGTCCCGAAGCTTTTGGGATCATGACGTCATACAAGATGGCCGCCAGTGACGTCATAAGACAAATCGTGTTATCGCTAGATCTCAAACATTTGCAGTCGGATTTGAATGAAACTTTCACAGATTGTAGGGCCAGGGTCAAGTTGTGCCTGAATGTAAAAACGTGTCTCTATGTAATAAAGTATTGACGTCAGTGACGTCAAAATGTTACGAAAAGTCCTTTTTTTCAATGATTGCATTTTTCGTGTTTTTTACTGTAAAATTCATCAGTGTCATTGTTTCAGTCGACGCTGACAATTTTAACGTCATGACGTTATTTAAAATGGCCGCCAATGACATCATTTAAGAAATCTTATAATCGCTATATCTCCTTCATTTATGATCGGATTTTGATTCAACTTTCACAGCCTGTAGGGATTAGGTTGGGTCGTGCAAGAATGTAGAAAATTGTTATGACGTCATCCGAGATGGCCGACAATGACGTCATGATACAGTTTTTAAGGTTGGCACAAACATATTTCGTGAGTCAGTGAAAACAGCTGCTACATGTAAGAAAGCATTCGAAACTGCTGGAAGACAACTCATAGAAATGGTTCTAAAAAACTTGGAGAATTGGGAAAATGGCTGCTGATAAATTAGTTTCCGTTGTAAAACCTAAACCAAAAGGTGAAATAATTTTAAAAGAACTTACAAAGGCTAATACAAAAAAGAAAATGCAGCAGAAGTTGTAGCTGAAACTGATGAAGAGGTAATTGCAAAAATTAATAGATTACTGTCCGGAAGGGGAATCAAAACTAAACATATTCATAAAAGAATTAAACGATTAATTAATTAAAAATGATCTAATTAATAGTATATATGTTTCGAAGTGAAAAATATTATACTAGATATGAACATGTACCTATTGAATTAAATAACCCTATAACAAGACCTGAAAATGCTACTTTCAAATGAAAAGTGGATATCAATTTACAATAAATGATAGAAGTTCTCACTTTGATTGGTATAACGCATATTGTGAAATAAGTAAACAAGATTGCTGATGGCACTGTTTTGTAGACGCATAAGGAATTACTTTTATTAATGATGCAGCTTCATTGATTGATCAAATTTAAGTAAAGCAAAACGGAAAAATAGTTCACGACGTCAATTATCTTCATAGATATGTTAATATCAACAGTTTACTTGACACGTCTGGTGATTATGCAAAAACAACCAGAACAAATGCATACTTTAAATTACACACTACAGCATGCAGTGGAATCTCGAGATGATCAAACTGGTAATAATGTAGGGTTTGCAGCTCGTCATGTTTTAATCCTAACTAATAAAAAAGTTATGTTATCATCTCTATACTTCCATTAAACATATATTCATTACTTTTCATTTTTCGAAGGTTAAGAAACAAACATGCTTCCTCCTAGTCAAATTCAAATTAGTTTACATCTAACAGATGATAATGAGTTAATTTTCAAATCAAGTGGTGATGACGGTAGAGTAAGTATTGATACATTAGTTTTGTGGATACCTCAAATTATAATTAATTCTGATGGTTAAAGCTATACAATCGCAAATCATATGGCATCAACAAGATGGACGTTTTTTCGTTAAATAATACAAGAAAGCGGAAGTTATCAACTAACCGAAACTGTATTTAGAAAAAAATTCAAAACATGTTTTGTTTATATGCAAAGATCAGACAATAGTTCTTCTCAGACACAAACTCCTTATCCTTTAGATACTTTCCATATTAATGCAGCCAATATTAATTGCTGTTTACATTCAGCTAGATTGCAAGTTGGAAACGGTGTATATTATCCAGAAGCTTAATACAGTTATAATAATTCAACACGAATATTCAGAGATGTTATTAATCATTCTTACCAAAAAAAATGATAAAAACACACAGGAACTTTACTAAATGTGAGTAATTTTATCTCGCTTTTTGGTATGGTATATTTTGATTGAAGCTTCAAAAGTGATGAAGTCAGCATTGATCCAAAACATCTAAATTTGAGACATAAATGTTATATACCGTCTGGAGCTCATTATAAAGTATATGCGTTGGTCTTATACGAAGGAGATGTTGTTATTGATACTATTGGACTTGAACTAGGTATAATTTAATCTAACTTATAATACATATGAATTACATGTTAAACTTATTTAGTAAATTTAACAGAATGGCAAAATAGAAGTTTAGCAAATGCACATGAAAACAAAAGTGAATTAACGCCCAGGTTAAAAAATAACTAACTAACTGGGGATTTTCCGTTGCTGCTGATAGCTACTCAAATTAAGAATATTAATAAGGCTAAAAACAACGGACATGGCTTAGACTTAAATATATCAAAATCGCAAATCAAGTCTCAGTCTTAAAATGGAGGCTTTTTAGGAGCATTAGCTGGCTTGCTGACTGAAACAATATTACCAACAGTTGCTAAGTTTGCTCCAAAAGTATTAGCACCAATAGCAACAGGAGCACTTATTGGTTTGGCAAGTACTGGAATTGGTAAACTATTTGGAAATGGAATGGTAAGTATCCCTAGTGACAAAAAACAAGAGCTACTTGAATCAAATACATTAACATCATCACAAAGAACAAAGATAATAAAATCTGAAGGCTGTCGCCATATTACCTAACAAAGCAACAAGACGGAGGATTTTTTGGAGGTCTTGCATCATTAGGAAATCTTTAATTGGATCTCTTAATAATGGTTTGACAGACAAACGTTTGCAAGTAGATAGACAAGGGAAAGGACTAAGAGTTGACCGTGGAAATGATGTACCAGTATATTACCATGTATAAGCATTTGTAAAAACAAAAAAACGAGCCTATTTTTAATTTAGATATAATAAAATGGGTTAAGCAGTTAAGTATACAAAAAATCAGGGGCGTTTTAGCAAAAACAAATTAACAAAAAAACAAAATAAACATGAATGTGGCATTATTAATCTTGCTGAAACTGGTACACACTGGACTTGTTACTGCGATCATTTTTATTTTGATCCACCAAACGAAGTTTTAACTTACATACCTGATATAATATACAATATCATTCAGTATCAAGATAAAACAAGTGTATTGTATGGGCACTGATTTCTGTCGATTTTTCATTAAAAAGCGGCAAGAAGGAAATAGTTTGTACGATATTATTTGTAAAATAGTAAAACATTATAAACCAATAGAGCAGTTTCGAGAGTCATACAAGTGTGAGGTCATGACAATTCAGCTCCTGTAAACTGTTGGACATATGGGAGGTACAACCAAGTATTGTATATGGATATTGGTGATTGTGAATATCTGCACTTAATGGTGAGAATATTCATTTTTCGTATTAACCATTTTAAATCGACTTATTCGACTTATTGAGAAAAATATAAAAGACAATATATTTTACCATATGACAATGTCAGTTCACACCTTCCAGATATTTAACTGCTAACTATGTGAACGTGACTACCAATACATGCCTTGAGGGCTTTACCAGCTCCGGTTATAGAGTACAATTATAAATGCCGGATATCGTCTGTGTGATAACATACATGTAACTGTAAATACTTTTTCAAACTGTTATTATCATGGATCAAAGTGTTGAAGAAAGGACTTATACAAAGTTAACGCCCATGTTACTCGATGACAATACAGTGGTTAAAGTACCATTCGTAAGTGATGACGACTATTTTGATCAAAGTTTGATCATATGTGGACAGGATAATACAGATTCGACAATCTGTGATGCAAATGTGTCGCAAATATCCGACTTGTACTACGTCTGTCAGCTCACGGAATCGCAGCTGCAGCAGCTATTGGTATTTCACAGAGGCTTCACACGTCCCATGTTTAAACCGCGTATATTAAAACTAAACTTGTCATGTGAAACTACGCTCGAAGGCGTCACAATGATCTCTTTACGAAAGCCAATCTGATTGATGTATTCCCCTTTACTACCTGCCAAATGAAGAAACGCATTCAGACGCGCTCAGGCGAGACTATCTCCGAGAAACTCTGTCATGACATACATACACTGTTATCAGTTATTGAAGGTGCAGATTTCAATTCTCATGAAATAAAGGACCTTATCAGCACTTGCCGCAAGGAAATGTCGCCCTCTGTTCCAGGAGTGTCGCATTCCACGCCAATGACGACAAAGGCGCAGATCATGTAAGCCAATCCCAAGTCATCACCAGAAGCCCAATGTCTGCACGGCACAGTGATTGAACTTAAAGCTGACTTCCTGAATTTTAAGCAAAAATAGAGCGCAAATGAAGTGTCACGCACGGCTCAGATCAAAGTTTTGAAAGACACTGTTATCAGTCTTAAGCGTGACATGAGTCACTTTCAACAAAGTGTTCAACATAATCTGACTTCAAGTTGTGTGTTGAGCAAATGGAATCTGAAAAAAGTTCGGGAGTTGTTTCCCTTAGAAACTATATAAGGGTTATCAAAGAAAATGTAAGGTCATGTCAAGACAATGTGGATTCTGCAATGAAACAAACCAGCCAAATAACTAATAAATATTTCCGGTCTCCAATTAACAATCAGAAATCTAAAGATCTCGGTGGTGATAAGAAGAAAGTCACATTTCAGAATCAGAATATTTGATGATGAATTGAAAGGTGACTCGATGGGTTTGACACACCCAAGCATATCGGTCAGTCCGTCTAAGTTAAGCTCAGGGAAAAAACAAAAACAAAAAACAACACTTGATGTTGATACAACAAACCCTGATACATACATTTCTTATACAGAAGCTTTTGTCAATGATAAGTCATTGAAAACGTCTGCAGTGCCAGCGACTCCAGAAGTTGCTAATACTGCGCATAGTGTTCTGTAACGCATGTTATAGTTCAACCTATATGCTCGAGTGTACCCAACCACAATGCAATCTCCCGAGATATTTTTGGTAACATTCGAACCCCATCTGCTCATAATTCTGCTAATTCTGATTATAAACCCATTCCAGTAGTGCAATATAATCGAAGCAATCATATAAAAAAGACAATTGACAATAACAACGCACCTGATGACGATATGTTTGAATTTGCAAAATATGTCAGAAAACCCCCAAAACGCTTTTTTCTTGGAGGTTTTAAACCGTCAATAACGGAAAACGAAATCGCAGCATTTGTGAGCAGATTTGGCTTAAACGTTACCAGAGTCTCTATCTTTAGGAGTAAGTCCAAGCATATTGTTATCCGGCTAAATGTTGAAGATGATGAACATGCCAGTTTGCTTAATGATACATGCTTTTGGTCGAAAGGTGTGATATGTACTGTTTATAGGCAAAATTTTAGAAGGAACACCTATCAAGGACACTCTCATAGCGAGAAATCAGCACCGTAATGGCGACTGTAGTGAGCGTTTCAAAGATGGTGATGCAACACTTAAGTATCGGGACGAGTCCATATCTCTGCCTAGATATTAGTGACATAGCTTAAACATCCACGACCTGTGTATATGTATTGTTAACTCTAGTTAGTATGACTGAAACGCTTAATCTAATGACTTGGAATGCAGCGGGGATAATGTCCGGATGCACTTATTTTGAAACACCTTAAATTCATACTCTATTGATATATGCGGTATTTCAGAACACTGGTTGTATGAAAAGGATCTTCACCTTTTGGATAAGATGGATAATATGTATAGAAATTATGCAGTTGCAGATTTAGATCTTAAAATCCCTGGTAAAAGAAAAGAAGGCAAAGGGGGAGTAGCTTTCTTATGGAATATAGTATCTCTAATAGAATAACAATCTTACAAAATGTTGATGACAGAATAATAGGTTTACAGTATCAAAGTAATAAACATGCATACTTGTATATAATCCAGGTTTACCTGACGTCTAAAAATCATTGTATAAACACTTTTCATCGGTATTTATTTACCATTTCAGATGTAGTCTCCCCTTGGTATACTGTTGAGACACTGAAATATTACGGCACCAATGGCACTTCTGGAAGCATAGAGTCTACCAGAGAGGTTTTTCTTCAGCAAAGGGAATAGGAAAAAGTCACAGGGACTAAGGTCGGGAGAATAAGGTGGGTGTTCAAGCTGTACCACTTTTTCTTGCTCCAAGAAAGACTACACACTTTTAGCTTTGTGAGCTGAGGCATTGTCATGAATCAGCTGGATGCCATTCAAAACTTTACTTGGGCGTTTTTTCTTGTAATTATTTTTGACTGCTTTGAGAACATTGTCCTTGTAAAATTTGCATGGAATTTGTACCACAGGGCCACTGGAATTAAAGAAAATTGCATACAAAACCTTTTAAGCGCTTTTTGTTCGTTTTGCAATAACCGGTCTTGGCTGATTTTTACCCAACCATTGTTTATTGTTTATCCGCCGTTAATCTTAAAGAGACTATGCCTTTCTTAGTTACTAAAATGTATGCATACACATAGACATGGATGCTATTTAGGCTATTAAAATATATGCAAAAGATATGTTTATTGGCATATGAATCTTAGATTCAATTGTATCCAATAATGAACTGCAAGTGGTGTTCAACTTATAACGTAACACTTTCGTTATGTAATTTAATTAAATATATTGACCTATACCCCGAATATGTTCATTTAAATGGCAAGTGCAATAATTCCTTCGATATAAAAATTATGACATAAAAAACAATAATGTGCCTTATTATTTTTGTAAAAGGGGAGGTAATGCGATTTGAAGCAAATATCTTCAATTATAAAAATAACCGCAATATAAAATTAAGGGAACACTGCTCGTAAACTGTCATTTAAAGTTATAGCATTTAGATATGTCCATGTTTGGACGTTAAAAATGTGGAATATGATTTTTTTTTCGATTTTTCAATTTTCGCGATTTCAGCGAACATTAGCATGAAATTCGGGGCTTTGAAAGTCATAACAATTAGGAAAATCTACTTCAAACATCAGCTCCAGGTATTGTTATGTTTTTCTAAAGTGTTAACACTTATTTTTATAGAGGTATAAAAATAAGTGTTAACACTTTATAATCAGAATACATTTAAACAATATGTTGCTTAAGATTTGGGGGCGAACACATTTGCAAAAAAAAAAAAAAAACATAATTTTTTATCAAAAATACCTATATGGTATGTGATATTCAACGACAATAACTATTCATATTTTTGTCTTGCAAAATAAAAATGAAAGGCTTATTTGTGGTAATTTATAAATCGTCGCGTAAATACGAGCAAACTGTCCTATTACCTGTCAATATCATAATATTGCGATACAACTAACAATTCAACTTTTATGTTTTTGTCTTAAAATTAAACATATGATCATATTAAAAGGGCAAACACAGTTTTTAACAGTTATTACAAGCATTTACTGAAATTACTTTGATTTGAGGTAAAACTGTCCAGCAATAGAAACGTTTAGGTTTAAAATTTGAAAATAGCATGCAGCTAACTAAACATGTTATTTAAAGCGAACTGCGTGAAATCGGAAATTGTTTTTAAATGCATCAGGTCTAAAAGACAGTCTTATATAATTAAATCATGCATTTTTTATTGACAGTCACTTTGGCTGAAGAAAACACTCTTAAACAAAAGTGTTTCGGTATAAGTTGAAAACCTCTTGTATTTAAATGTTTTGTTTACTTTGTAAACAATGGCCTATCGTTTGCGTCCTTCAAAAACAAATAGTAATGTTTTCGTAAGATAAGAAGATATTGCAACAAAAAAAACTTAATAAGTAGCTATATATTCATGACATGTTGTATTATTTATGTTTTTTTCTTGTTTATGTTTATGCATACATGTACTCTACCGCAACGAGCAAAACCCCTTTAATCGGAGAGTAGCATCAGAAACACATTGTCAAGGCAGAATCTGTTGAATACAATATCGTTACTCTTAAGTTTGTTGGAAAATGAAGTCAGCATGTAGGATTATTGCGACGCATGAGTCTATTGGCCAATAACTATTTGCGTCACTTATAAGATAATTGCTGAATAAATGACGCCTACAAGGTAGAAATATCGGCCATATGTAAATGTACACATGTACATATGTGCATGTATGTGTACATGTATACAAACGGTTATCTACGGAAGCATGGAAGGGCATGTGTGAACACATTTTTCATTAGTTCGAGGTAACATTAATTAAGTGCGCACGAGATAATTTGCCACCTGTGGTAGTGATATCGCTCCTCATTGAGTATCGATACGTCCTCCACATCTTTAATCTATAAAACCTCTCAATTGAGAAGTGCTACCCCTCTACTGAGGTGTGAATTAGAAACCTCTTCCCATTGAGTATTGATACCATTCTCCATTTAGTATTGATACCCACTTCTCTTTGAGCATATATAATACCTCTCTATTTAGTATTGAAGGGATATCAATGCTCGATGGAGAGATTATATAGGTACTCAATGTAGAGAGGGGTATTACTACTTCATGGGAAGCGTAACAATACTCAGTGTGTAGTGATATCGATACTCAATGTGAAAGGGCATCAAAACGTAATAGCATGGGTTATCAATACTCAATAGGGACGAGTATCAATACTCAATGGGGAGAGGTTATGAAAACTCAGCCTTGAGTGAGTATCGATACTCACCGATACTGAATGTGGAGTTAGTATCAATACGCAATAGCGTGGGTGTATCAATATTCAATGGGGAGTGGGTATCAATACTCAATGAGGAAGTGGTTTTAACGGATGCACACGCTTTATTATCCCTTGCGTACGAATTATTATTACGTTGCTACGATTTAACGATCTCCATGTTACATTGTTTCAAATCTAGGTCATTTATTAGTACAGAACTAGTCTTCTTTTCCACTGCATCAACACACATGATTTCCTAAAGTCATGATTTCCTAAAGACATCATAAACATAAAGAAGATAAGTTGTCCTATCCATTTTAATTGTGTGTGTGTATCTTTTCATATAGATAAGGTTTTCTTATAACAATGCACGCGAGAATACTAAGCGAACATTGTATTTTGTTTCTTCCAAAAGAAATATACATTATTTCCTAGACTAAACACAGACGAACAAAAAACGCTGAGGTGTTGTATTCGGCAAATTGTCTAGAGGATTTCAGTATTTGACCCGACTTATTTCAAAATCTCTCCATGCATGTAATAGTTATGCAGCGGACACGAAAATTGTAACGGACGGACAAACGGACGGACAACGCTAAAACTATTTTCCTCTTCGTTGGGGATACTTAACTTAATAAAATAATAAAAAGTAAATACAGATTTGTTTTTGGAGGGTGGAGGGGGTGGTGTCGGGTGTCATAGGAGTGTCCGTGCATGTCTTGATGGGTTGAGTATTTGTGTATTTGTGTCAATACATTACAAAATCCCTGCAAACATTAGCGTTATGGAGAGAGATCACAAAATAACTTGTGAAAATCACATATAAGAATTATATGACCTTTGTGACCTTGACCTTAAAGATACAGACCCGAGTGTTGGGTTCTGCACGTCGTCTCGATGAGATGGGTATTTGTACCAACTTATTTAAAAAAAACTACTTTCATGGAAATGTTATGGTGCGGACACGAACTGGACATTATTATATGCATCTAAGAAGTTTATGACCTCTGTGATGACACTTATGACCTTGACCTTAATGATACAGATCAGAATATTGGGTTCTGCACGTTGTTTTGATGAGATGAGTATATGTGTCAATTTAATTCAAAATCCGTTCATGAATGTAAGAGTTACATAGCGGACACGAACATTGTAACGGACGAACGGACAGACGGGCGAACATCCTGCCTTACAACGCCAAAACTATTTCCCTCCGATTTCGTCGGGGAAAAAACACAAAAGTAAGACGTGTCTAATTGGTGTGTGACGAAACCTCAGGGTTAGACATGTCGGTACCAGAGTCATTCATGTTTTCCTATGTTCAATACGAATTCTCGGTTTAGCGTGAATGGTCAAGATACTGCAAAACGAATGACGGTACCGACATGTCTAACCCTGGGATATAGCAAACCGCGAAAGGTTTCTTCCTTGAACCATTCATTTATAAACTGAATGATACCTTTTTTAAAGTGTGATCTGTTCCCCCTGTATACTTTTTACTTTGATTGACAGTATCAATAAAATTGGCATTATAATGGTAGGGCAGACACACGACCAAATTTCAAAAACATCTGGTTTCTGCTTCGGATAGCCGTGTCTTATTATATGATCAGCAGTTTGAGGTGTATCTAAAACATTTTCTCACTGAATTCTAAATCATGTTTAAAGCTATTAAAGAAATGAGCCTTCCACTCATTTAAAGTCTTTTGTTTAATCATATGAAGTGAGCAAAACTTGATTTAAAGACAGGTCCAGCTCAATAATTATGTTTTATTTATTCAAAATATTTATATTACGGAGAGTACACAAAATATACAGATAATAAACTAATAGCTATCTTCAAAGCATTGAACAATTCTAATTAAAAATATACATCAAAATATAATTTTAAAGTATTTTTCACTGAGATTTTTCATTCAAGTTTATAGTTCTAACTCCATGCTCATTTAAAATATCAGTATACATGTACATGTAGCAATGTAAAATAAACAAATAAACAAATAAACTCACTGGCTTCAGTCTAACCACAAGCATGGTGATTTTGTTGCTTTAGATAATTTAATCTGTCACTCAAAGAAAAGTTCTCCAGGAGAACAAGACCGGTCTTAAAGTAAACCGTTACATTTGCTAGGAGTCAACCTTTTACAGGGGCAATACGCTACGTGTATGGGGTTGTAATAATACTGGCTTTCTCGAGAAAGCCAGTAATATTACAACCCCTTACACCACAGAACAAATTATGACCTGGGTGTCAGTCTATGATAGTCTATGACAGTCTATTACATAGATTTTTACATAGCAAAATGACCGGGATGTCATTATTTTATGGGTGTCGATAAATGTTGAATTACAACATTGAATTTTATCGAAATATTAAGCAAGTGAAAAATAATAGAACAGTTTGCTTGTTTTTTACAGATGATTTTATAAATTAACCAAAATATTTATTTGTTTGTCAACCTTTTGTGTTTGTAATGTCGTTTGCATTTTTTATTACTTTTGCTTTCTCGTTTGTCTGTTTGCGTGTTTGTTTTTGTGTTTTGTGGTTGACTGTCGTCATTGAATGCTACTTTCCCTGTCTTTTATATCTTTCTTTTTATTCATATTTTTAAAAAAAAAAAAAAAAAAAAAAGTTATTTTTGTTGTACTATCACATACCATGTAAAGAATTCTATAATTGTTTCATCACTATTTGCTAATGCGTGTGTTTTGCCCCTAAATCTTAAGTCACATATTTTCTTTCTTTTCAGATAAAAATGTAATTTCACTTATTTTTATAGAAACGATGTAGAAGGAAATCATAACAACGTCTGCAGCTGATGTTTCGAACTAGAGATTTTCATAAGTTTAATAATTTTCAAAGCCGAAATTCATGGTAATTTTCGCTGAAATCGCGAAACCCGACAAATAGCAAAAGATGCATATTCAAATTGTGTACGTTCAGACATGGACATATCAGACTACTATAACCTTAAACGACAATTAACAAGCATTTTCTTTTTAAATTTATATTGCATTCATTACTATAAATGCAACACAATTATGAAGCACATTATAGTTAATGTCACAATCTTTTATATCGAAGGAATCATTAGACTTGACAATGAAATGAACATATTCGTTTCAAGATGTTTGATTCAGTTACAAAATGAAATGTTACGTTATAGGTTGAACAAGTCTTTTAGAATATGATCTGTATAGTGATGATGAAGACTATTGCTCAGTTCCGTCTGATTTGCTTGATGGTATCATTGCAAATTTGTATTTTAGACTGAATAAAAAAATGGATTGACAACCAATTTATTTAACTATTGATTACATTTACACATGTGTATTTAACAAATCGCTTGCTTTGAAATATTCGGAAACTGCATGACTGGCTTATACGAAAGATTGTTTTTAGTTTTAACGTTATAATGAGTATTTGTACATGTAGTATATAAAGTAGCAGAACCAGCAGAGTTTTGAAGCAACTGCGAGATTTGTGGCGTACCTGAGTTAACAAATAATGCAATTGTTTTAAAGTTGTTCGAAAACAATTGTAAATGTGTGACATGGCTGCGACTAGCAGATGTTGCAGTTGGTCCTGGGTGCTGACGTAGGGAAACTGTGCTGGTACCCTACTTTATTAGACGCCTTATGAAGGTGGCGGCTAGTAGGAATATGATGAACATTTCTCCTGTGGTGACGAGTCATCGATTTGGGAGAAACTTGTGTTATTATGGAAACATCAGTAAATGCAATACAGATTTTGTTTACATAAAAATTAATAAAAAACAACAATTATTGTAGTAGTAAATTATGAGATACGTATTTTAATAGTCGAGACGCTTATAATTATAATAAGAAGTAAAGTAAATATAATTTATAAATAAAATAATTATATCTCCCTAAAAAAAATAGGGTAGGGCTAAACTTCTGTTATTATGGAAACGGATACGTCATAAGAGAAATGTTGCTTCATGGACACGTCATTAATGGCTATACTTAATATTGTTCAGTGCATCTTTTGTGTCTGTTTTCGTCATGTCATCATCGAAATCTTGAAAAGTTGTAAAGAATGAAAATATTCTATACTTTAGTCTATCTATATATTGGTATATACCATACCGATATTGTAGTTCAGTGGTAGAGCGCCCGCTTCGGGATTCAAAGCTTTTTTTAACCATTCCGATTCTCCGACTGAACCTTTAAATTTAAACACACATAAACAATATCGTTATCGAGATGTTGCGAATGCGTTTTCCGTAAAATTACACATTTAAACAATAACTTTTTACATAGCCTTAAGTGTGATCATATTTATATCCGCGAATTTTAGGAGTTACTTAACAAGGTAAGCTGTTCCTTATTGCGAAGATATTCGTTTCAATGGATATTTGAATGCCGCTCTGAAAGGTATGGAACATTAGAAAGCGTCTGGCAGAAAAGCCTTTAATACTATGACATAACTATATATCAAAAACAAATTGTTTCGGTAATATACATTGAGGGAAATCATTATATCTGGCGAAAAGACATCTATGTATTACCATTTTAATAAAGATTGTTAATATAAGTAAAAGTTCGGATAAATTCGATAACCAGATAGATCTGACCAGAAAAACTAGAGTTATGGCCCTTGAATTAACGAAGACTGCTATATTTGCTCATGTCTACACTCCAGCCCCTTTATTTTTCATATGATCTTTAGCAAACTGTATCACGTTGTTAATATTAATGAAAGCTTAGACGAATTCGAAACCAGCCAAATCGGACCTGTAACACAATAGTTATAGCCCTTCAATTAACACGCATTGCTAAACTTGTGTCTTGTGGATACTTTTCTCCCAACCTTTAACAAACCTTACATTGATATCAATGAAATCTTGGACAAGTTAAAAAACACGCCTTCTATCAGACCAAAAACACGACCCTTCATATATGTAAAATTGCTATATATTGCCTACTTAGGACAATAGAGACTTCAGTTTTCATCTGATCTTTACCGGATTGTTAATATTAATGAAAAAAAGGACAAGTTTGAAAACCAAACAGATTGGACCAGCAACACCAGAGCTATGTATTGTAAAATGCTATATATTGCCTTTTTACAGATGATGGGGCCTTCAATTTTCTTATGATTTTTACCAAACATATATGAATGAATTCTGGGACAAGTTTGAATTCAATCGAGATTAGACCAGCAATTGCAGAGTTACATCCCTTGATTTTCTTACACAAAATTGCGGCGTCTTTGATGCCTTGCATCAAAATTCGTCCTGTATACTACTGTTTTAAATCGAGTTGTGATGCAGTTGGACAAGGGTCAAATAAGAATTCAATTCGGAGGATAAACAAGGACAATATGACTATTCGAATACTTTCTAAAATAGATATGGAAGACGCCATTTGGGATATGATGGCATAGTCAGTTACCATATATGGCATAAGGATAAATATATTTTAAAGCAGAGAGAATCACGGCAAATTAATTCATAATCCTTAACGTAAAATATAATACATTATTGTAAATTAGCTTTAAATTTCCCATGTTATTTACATGTAATAGTTTCCAACTTGTTTTAACACTCTTCATGATCAAACTGTGAAATGCTGGCTGCTAGTGATTATGCTAATAATTGTTTGTTTTGTGTTTGTTTATCTATTTCATGATCTATTTCACGTTTTTGTTGCATATACACTTAAATTAAAAACATAAATTAAAGTTGTCTTAGTTGCATAAGTGTTTATTATTCCTTTATAAGATACCCCATATATATGAAATAATACAAGATATCTACAATGTAAAGCATTCATTTTAATACATGTACATGTAGTTCTCTTTATATTTCATAAAATTTCGAACAATGTTAGACCCTGTTTTAAGAGACCACCTGTATTAAGAGACCACTTTTGGTCTTTCTCCTGAGCGGTCTCTTAATCCAGGTTTGACTGTAGTTTGTTTGCTATTTCCCAAGTTCTCCAGAACTGTGAATATATACCAAATTGATTTTTAAGCAAATTCTACAAAAAAGATGGTACCATACCTGATTATAGTAGCGAATACGAGCTCAATAATGCCAAAAGTACTGCTAAAATCAAAATTGATACTAGCTGACCAAGTTGAGTTTGAATGATAAGGAATAATATTTTACCTTTTACACAATCTTCATTTTGTCACAGTATCCTATTTTAGTGGTGTAGGGGAAAGATTTAGTGGCCTACCAAACCTGTTGCCATGCAGATTTAATTCATGAAAACATGTTGCAAACAGGCAACCCTACATGTTGATACAAAACAAACATAGTTCAATTCCAAACACTTCACAAACGTCATTTTAAACACGGAACAAATGAAACTCAAAATTATGTTTTTTATTGACAAAATTGGATTAAAAACACTCAAAACCTATGTAAAAAACTATGGAAACTTATTTCTGAGCTTATTTGACCAATTGTTATTGGAAAAGTGTCCCTATGTACGAATCTGAACGAGTCCTAATTACTGCACGCAGCTCTTATAGGTATCAAACCAATAATTATTTTTCCCATAGACTCCAATTTTAATGTGTCACATATTAATGATTTGCTGCAAATTCAACTCAAGTATGGATAATGCAGCAGTGTAATGCTCATACAGAAATCTAATTTTCTTGAAAATCACCAGAAAAGGTGGGGTCACAAGACATGTAAGAAATTTCTTGTTTGTTAAATAAACAAGTCAAGGGTACAGCTGTTTTCATTGATTGACTGTTTTCATTGCTCACAAAGTGTAAGCATAGAGTCGAAATTTCGAAAATGTTCATCAGTGATCCAGTAAAACTTGCTAATACGCTTCTTATACATACAACCACAAACTCGAATAGAAATGGGCATTTTTGCCCTACTAATAATGCCCATTTTCATCAAAAAAGGAGGGATTACTTTGTATTAAAGGAACTGCATTCGACTACACCTCGGAGGCTTACATGTAATTAGTGATGGTAAACCTATAAGAGAAGAAAACATGTTCAGATGTTTCTTAAATGAGGATTTTGTGTTGTCATTTTCATAACAAGCTTAAAAACACCTACTTCATGCAAATTTGCCGAGATATGGTCTTGTGAATACCAAGGACAATAATATGAAGTCGACAAAAGTCAGAGATATTATTTTTTAACTTTTACACTGAATTGTCATACCAAATGGCATTTCCTGTCAAAACACCATATTAAATAGATCGAATGTTTAGAACAGTCAATGGACATTAATATAATATGCATTTTAGGTACAATTAGGACGATAACAATGCCAATTTATGTCGAGTTTCATACCAAAATTGATTTTTTAAGCAAATTCTTCAAAATAGGTGGTACCAACTTTTTATAGAGATCGCTATCTTCAGATGCATCACACAGAAGTTTTATTTAATCTTTTAAACCATTTTGAATTGCAATCATTTTCTCACAGTTTGTTTGTAATTGTTTTGTATCAGACTTATTTTATCATCAACACCTGTTGTCAAAATTTTCATCATCTCTGGAATTTTATCAATATTATAATCACGTACAACCTTTGCTACTCTTCTTACAGTAAATTGCTTTGTTGCTGCATCATCTGGATTGTCTGGATTGCCAACATTGGTAATTTTATTATTATCTATGTTAAGATCACTTTTTGAAACGTTTTCCTGTTTTTTACTCTTATGAAGATAATTAACCAGATGTTTCTGTTTTACATACTCAGACAGCACAATACCAACATTTTTAATTTTAACACTGCCAGTACTAACTTCCTTGCCAAGATCATTAAAAAGTCCCATTATATATAATATGGTTTGATTAAATTTCACCATTAAAGTTACGCTTTACTAACTTCCTCGGACGATCAAGATATAAAAAGTCATACTGTTTGTCAGTTGCTTTTTTGTAATGATCTTTACTTACGTCTTGTTCTCTAGAAAGCATGTTTATTTCATTTATACTAGTTGCGAAGAAGATGTAATGAGAACAATTTAATCGGATGTCTTTGGTAGTTTTGTAATAAGATTGCGATAAATAAATTGCACAACAATGTTTGTGTCTTCCCTGGATGAAATAATTGATAATATCGTTTTGATTACGTTCACAAACATAATCGTCAAAAATAGCTATCTTTTGAGTATCGAGTCCAAATCATTTACAGAAATAACTTCATCATTTGAACATTCTAATATGTCTTCGACTGGGATTTTATTATTTGTTTGCTATTTTATCAAAACGCTCTGACAAAACCTGATACTTTGACTGCTCTAAGTTTTTAGCAAATAAATAACCTTGTCGTAATACACTAAAGGTTTTAACAACATGTGAACTAATGTGTCTTGCCAGAACCTGAATTACCACAAATTAACATTCTAAAACAACAGTCTGGCATAAAGTTCCATATCTGTTTGAAATTGCTGTTTTCTGTCTTCATGTCATAGTTTGGAACAAAACGAAGAAAAACAAAAACTCCGAGGCAAATAGTTTAATCTTAATATAAAAGACATAACTCCGAGTGAAATAGCTAAACAATTAAAAGAAGAAGAAAATAAAGCAAAAAATAATTAATCTTGAAGCAGGTATAAAAGGCATAAATGACATAACTCCGGAGCAAATAGTAAAACTATTAGGGGAACAAAAGGTAACTAACCACCGGCTAAGCCCCAGCCAACAAAGCAACCAAAAAGTAAAATAAAAATAATCATAATTTAAACTTATTATGATTTAACTTATCTTAACTTATCTTAATTGATCTTATTTTAATCTAACATTATATGATACATGTATTTGTTAAAATGGAAAGAATTGGTAGATAAAATGCAAATATCAAATAATCTTGTTAAATAATACGAAAATAAAGTTACTCAAAATAGAATAGAAAAAGGGGATATTCGTGATTTATACACAGAAATATTTCAACATGTAACTAGCGAAATAAAAAGTCAGTCAGAACAGTTAACTGAGCAGTTAGCTACTCTCGCGAAAAAAAAGTCAGCAAGTAGCTACTCTGGCAACTATAAGTGAGGAAGCACAAGAACAAGAGACATACCAGGGAATACCTCAGTGTCGAACAGGTAATTACTGGTAATCTAGATGCTAGAATCAATAAAGAAGTGGTGAGTAATCATGATTTACCCTTGCCATCGAAGGCAGCTAAAGATAAATTAAATTTTGGAAACATAACTGAACGTGCTAATGAGAGTATCAGACACAATGGTCGCGATAGGGCTTTCTTACTAACCAAATTAAAATGGAAAATAATGCAACCACGAAAGAACAATATAAACAACTCAGAGAAAACATAAAAAAACAGTCAGAAGCCTTGAAACATTATAGAGAAAGAATTGATGCAATGATTATGCATAGTGAAGTCTTTTCAGGCAAGGGATTACAACAAAATAAAAATTCCTACAAAGTCGACAAAGATGGCCACTACGGAATGTTACAAATTGATTTACCTAAGGAGTTTTAAACAACTTGTTCCAAATGTCCGAACAACTATAGGACTAGAAAATGAAGAGGTAATCAGAATTTCCTTTAATACAATGTTAAAGATTCAAAAAGTTATAACTTTACAGAACCTCTGGAAATGTACATAATAAAATATAGGTTAACTGGACATGATATTCAATCATAATTCTTTTTCAAACTGTTTCCATATCCTATCGTACTTTGCTATAGTGGCTTTTGTTCTAATCGGTTTTGTTTCTATTTTTATTTTTAATATTTCAAATATTTTTTGAAAATGTAATCAAATTTGATCGATCTTTTTCGATCTTCTATTCTATCTAAAATCTTAACAATTTTATTAAACAACTCCTCAAATATTTGTCCTTTCGTGGGGGATAAATTATATTTTATCAAATGTTTTTCTATATGGTATTTTTCTAAGATAAACAGTTTTCTTGCGATTGTAATTATAACCTGCAAAGATATTATAACCGTTGTGAGTCCCACACTTAAAACAGGTACGTTCGTTATCAAAAGCTTCACGTACCATTACAAGTTATGCATGCATAAGTGCACTTTTACAATATTTGCAATTCATTATATTATAATATAGCATTATATTATAAAGTTAAATAAATATAAGCTTAAAAAACTCACATCATGTAATATTATAAATAGAACAAGTAGAAAAGAAAATTAAAAACTTCCAGGAAAATCAAATGATGTATGCTCAAATAGTTAATTTGAAAATGTGAATAAACTTGACAAGAAGTTAATAGTTTTTGCAAACTTTAAAGATCTGTCTGAAAAAATTATATCCGAGGCACAGCAACTAAAATTACCGTGGATAATAAAAAAGAAAGATATAAACAGGTTGCATGTTTTTTGTGAAATAACAATTTCATCAGCAACTTGTGGTTTTATGACTGAGGATTTATTAATTCTTTACTATAGCATGTTATTAGGTCGAGGAATTGATATTATTGTTTATGCTGGTTGAATTAAATATAAGCTTAAAAAAATATATATGTAATATATAATGAGTGTTAGAGAAATTGAAAATTCTCCAAACCAATATACATGTAGTAAAGTTTTTGAAATTGATATTGTAGATAAAACAGACCCGCGTGCTCAACTTTGACAAACACAAAAAAAGTTTCAAAATGTCTTGAAAATGAATTAGCAGGAACAAACGTCTTTAAGGTGAGTATTAATTTGAAAACTACTTTTTCAAATATATCGCATTTTAAAGACAAAGGTGCTATAACTACATATAAGACAGCTTATTTTACCTCCAAAGCAATATCAATCACAAACACAAATGAAATTCAAGTTGCACTAAATAAATCATTTGAAGAAATTATAAATAGAGTTGGAAATTGGATTCATAATGGGAGGTGGTTGGCAAATTGAAGTAATAGACGAGCACTACATAAATCGGGTAAAGTACAAGCCTTAACGAGGTAGCTCGTATTTATAGCATTACCGAAAGAACTTGCTAACTCTAGAGAAAGATTAATAAATATAAAAAATGAACAAGATAATGAGTGCTTTAATTGGTGCCACAAAGCTCATACGTTTCCTGTTAAAACATATCGCGAGAGAATATCGCATTATAAAAAGCATATCGGAGATATAAATTACAAATGAATAACATTTCCTGTTACTATCAAACAGATTCTAAAAATAAAAAATAAAAATAATATACGTTTTTAATATCTTCGTATATGAAGATAAGCAAGTGTATCCTTTGCATATATCAACAAATAAAGAAAAACTACTTGTGACATGCTTTTAATGAGCGAGAAAGAAAAAATCATTATGTATGGATAAAAGATTTTAACCGGTTAATGTGTAATCAAAACACGCACAAGGAAAGATAATGCATGCAATGCATTACATTAGAAAGGGTGTTAAAAAACCTGAACCTGATTGTCTTTCACTTAATGTTAAACAGGCAATAAAAATTCCAGAAGAAAATTAAAAGGTTAAGTTTAAAAACTATGATAGGCAATTAATGGTTCCGTTTGTTATATATGCTGACTTTGAAGCAATAATTGAAGACATTTCTTCAGCTTTTAAAAATCCTAAAAAAATCATACACAGAAGCATATCAAAAGCATTCTGATTGTGGTTACGGATACAAAGTTGTTTGTTGTTACGATGATCAATATTCTAAACCAGTTGTGACATATAGAGGACCAAACGCTGTTTATAAGTTTTTAGAAAAAATGATAGAAGAAGAAAAATATTGCAGAATAAAATAATAATAATGTAATAACAATTATGTGAAGGGCGAAACAATGGTTAGAGACCACTGTCATATAACTGGAACGTTTTGAGGGAGTGCCCATGAATCGTGTAATCTTAATTTCAGGTTAACTAGAAAAATACCTGTTGTATTTCATAACTTTTTACACTCGTTGTTATTATTATTATTATTATTATTATTATTATTATATAATGTATTATTTCACTTTAGTATTTTTATTTTAATACAGCTATTATGATTTTCTTTCCTAAATATCCGGAAAGTATCATAATTGCTCATATATTTCATGTTAATCTAGAACTGTAATGTCATATTTCTTAAAGTGACGGCTTCCATATTTCTCAAGTTGTTTTCATAGTTGTTCACGATTTCTCAAGTTCTCCAGAACTGTGAATACATACCAATATTCCCTTTAATATCATATCCACTTGATGTGGAATAACACGACCACCGTTGAGCAAAAGAGAAGGTAACATTTTGGTAGCACAAGTAGTTATACAACTCAATTATATACTGTAACATTCATGGACCAATGTCAACGCATACAAAAACAAACAACAATTACAATGATAAACGAGAGGCAATGTATGTGCTACACCACACATGTAACATGTTTGGCATTAGGGCTACTGCCTTATCACGGACAGTGGCACAAAGGTCGTGTACGATTCTTTAGATATGGAGGATGGTATACATAAGCAACTTACCTTCAGGTGTCTGGACACCCATAACTGCAATATAAAATGAACTCAGTTGAGTACAATAACATTTTTGATATACATGGTAGTATCATACAACACTATATACGCAATTATGCTAAACTAGTTTTGACTGACATTTGAGGTCAATACATGAACGTGTGAATGCTAAGCATGTCTACTGTCGAGGCGTTGTTTCATTCCATTACAAGTGTAGGCCTTTCAAAATTCTAAGAACTGGTATTAAAATATCATCAGAACATGCTGAAAGCAACACTACATATTCATATTAGGTCAAACTGATACCTACATGTTGATTAACTATAATATGCATGTAGAACATGCTAAACTCTGGCATTTATGTATAGAATACATTTAATAATAATAAATTATAACAACAAACCATACAGCTTAGCAACTATCGGAACATAAAATGTTGATGCCAAGCATCATTTCGCGGGTAGAAATGTAACGCATAATATTCTGAATAAGTATTCGATAACAGTTTGTACTACGGTTCAGAAATAGCATGTAAGACTAACGTAACTACATATGAAATTTCAATATCGTCCGTTTCAATACGATATTTCGTTCAGGTAGCTATAGGAATCGTATATACTATCTCTCTTTACCTAGCAAGTCTATACTACAGAGGGTATTCTGAAAGTAGTGGCTGGTTCCTGAACTTAGTGCCGCCACGGAGTTTTCCCGCCAAACTGATGGTTCCCAAATCCACCGTTTCCGTCGTTTAATACACGGTGCCCACAACATTTTAGTGAAGGCAACTGTACATATATTTATTTTTCTTACACAATCATATATATATTTTTATATCATAATGTGTCTCATAGTTTACATAAACTATGTATAATGTTACATGCCAATACATCGCGGGAAATACACGCTCCGTTAAATTCAGTGAAAGAAATCGCTGTGTTAAACATTAATTTCAGAGTAATCAGACAACATACCCAATGCATACAAACAACTTTTACATAAAGAGTACATTCCTGCACATACAATTTAAAGAAGCATTTATTTTAATATACTGTCATAATATATCAGGATATTTCGTAAAAATACAATTTCAATAGCACAAAATAAAAGGTTGTTCCCATGTATTACTTTTCCTTCCAGTGCACTTATCAAACATAAGCACACATATATTTGCCGTCTTTCCTACCGGCGAATTATGAATGTATAATGATAATATACTGATAGTAGATGCATGTATGATTACTAACATCATAAACAATGTGAATGTTTTCTAGGATTGACATATGTAAACGAACACAACGTTGTCTGGTAGGCATAAATACGAGTGTTTGTGGTAGTCGACAATAGTAAACAGAGAGTAAATATTTGTCTTACATGGCAATAAATGCTGAAAAGGGGATTCTTTGGAAGCAACAAACTTAAAAAGAGAAAAGAAGTAGCAGGCTCGGTTTTATTGAGTCCGCTCAGAGAGGTAAAGTGCAACACCTTTCACGCCTCCTAGAACCGGCTTAAGCAGCAATATTCTACTTTAAAGGTATACATATTGAGCTCGATGATCCAACAAGACCAGTAAGTAATAACACTACTGATTTGTAACATGAGATTAGAAGTTGGGTTTGGTGACTTTATATTATAGGCATTGCAATCAAATATGGTAACATTTCCATATGTATTTAGGTAAATTGACATCAACTTCTTATGCGACTCGTTCTAGGATATAGGAGCCTGAAATATTACATCGGCTAACTAATAGATATGTCAGATGATAGCTAGTACAAGTATATTTGTTGACATGAGTAATGCATCATGCATCATCTGGAGTCCTGGTCATAATAACTGAACGACTGAACTCCTTATACAATTTAGTGTGTTATATACTGCGATAAAAATGACACATGTACGAAATTTCACTGAAGAAGGAAGGTTAATCTCCAAAAGGTTTGAATAGTATGCGTCTTACAATTATTTTTAGGATTCCTTTGTAGGGGTTATGCAATATATTCCTATAAGTTTTTTAGAAAACATATTTATTTTAACGCAGACACATTTTGTAGTTTAGGCATGAAGACTTTGCTTTTTATGGCAATCAAGCTACACATTATGTATATATAGCCAAGTTTCAGGAAAGCTTCATTTAACTAGTATAAGCATTTATCTAGTATAAGCATTTATACTATATTCAGCTATTCTGAATTTGTTTTACATCAGAAATGCTATATAGGCTGTGTACCAAATGTCGTCATATTTATGTAGATTCTTTAATATATCTAAATCAAAAATAACTATCTGAAAACTATTGTTTTCACTTAGGATAGATTACCCCTTTGCTGTAAATAATCTGTGTTTACTTTATTTCTATTCTTGGTAACATGTTCACGTGACCGTTAATGCATATACTGTTAGGCCCGTCCTCTGCACTGAATGTAGTAGTTATCATCATCTTCAATTTAGTACAAAATAACCCGCTTTTAGAATTATGAAAACGTGTGTAGTTATTAAATAAATACACCAATAACATTTGAATACAAAACACACAAACACACTCGCACGTACGTACGCACGCACGCAAGCACACACTAACGGAAGCACAAACACACACACACATACTCATTATTCCTTTTTACGCATATTCTTTACGGGTATTCCTAGAACTCTTGAATAAACCTATACTTGTAATCGGCACATATACATTTTTACATGACCTGAACACCGATATACAGTTTTATAATGTAATTTTGGCGGGTTAGTTTATTTAACTTGTGTCGTACCCTTAATGGTTTGTTCTCTTGTTGCTATGGCTTTTTCCTAGTCATTAAGTACTTGCTTTGTGTCTTTTTAAGCATTTGTTATATTCATATATACATGATCATCTATATTTTATACATATATTGCCTACTAATGCTGCCTTATTTGTAACCAGGCGTATATACATTTATTTACACTGTCCCATTTTATTTTGAGGACAATAGGGTAAGCGTGAGGTTTGGTGCATCCTGGACCCTGATTAAAAGCCCCAGCGGCCTTTTTGTCATTGTCCGTTCCAATGCGGTAGCCCTATTGTCAAACCGTTTGTGTTTGTGATGTCTCAGGCCACAATTAAAAAGTGCTCGATTGGTCAATGCTAAATTAAAAAACGCAAACAAATACTGGAAACTACTTACACATTCAGTAAGTCTAAAGAAATCCCAGAAATTAATATAATAGACAATTTTGCAAGCTATTTTAAAGCAGTTAATAATCCTACAGATAAGTTTTCCAAAGCAGATGAAGATATTATTTACTTTAACGAGTGATTTCTAAATTCCGAAACGCAAATAGTGTTTGACGAGTTAAACATTTAGATATCGAGACTCAATAAAACCGAGTCTGCTACTTTTCTCTCGTGTTTGTGTTTGTTGCTTCCAAGTGATCATATTTTTAGTATTTATTGACATTCACAATAGCGTTTGTTTAGAGCTGTTTGGCGGCCGTGAAAAGTCGCCTCGACTACAAATAAGTAGTGTTACTATTTACTGGTACTTTGGGGTCATCAAGCCCATGCTGTGTTGCTTTAAAGTAGAATATCGCTTGAACCGGTGCTCGGAGGCGTGAGAGGTGATGCACCTTATAATTACCTCTCACGAACAGACTCAATAAAACCGAGTCCGCTACTTTTCTCTCATGTTTGTGTTTGTTGCTTCCAAGGATCACCTTTTCAGTATTTATTGAAATACGAAAAGCAGTGTTACAGCTAAATCAGGAGGAAAGCGGGGGCCAGATATGCTACTTAAAGAATTGTTCATACACAGCATTGATGACCTACTGTCATACCTGCATAGATTGTTTAACAAAATAATAAATATTGGTTATTTTCCTGAAACATGGAGTAAATGTTATATTATACCACTGCATAAGGAGTGAACGCTAGTCGAAGTTTAGAGGTATTACATGTCTTAATAAAATGGGGAAACTATTTACTAAAATTGTAAATAGTACATGTAGGTTGACATATTTGTCAGAAACATTTTTTGTTTATATTGAAGCCCAAGCCGGATTCAGGGTAAATATGAGTACAGCTGACAATAGTTGAATCCTGAATGAAAATATTAATCATATGTTAAACAAGGGTGCTAAAATATATGGCGCTTTTGTTGACTTTATAAAGACATTCGATTATGTGGTACAGGACATATTATGGTACAAATTAATTAAGATCGGGATAAGGGGTAAAATATTAAATACAGTTAAATGTATATTCGAACATGTAAAGTCAAAGATTAAAATAAATAATACGCTTAGTGATAAGTTTGAGTGCATGTTTGGTGTACGTCAATGTGGATGTTTATCACCGTTCTTGTTTGCTATGTATTTAAACGATTTAAAAGATGAAAATTATATTAAAGGTGCAGACAGTATTGATATAGGATTACTTGAAATATTCATACGTTTATGATGACATTATCCTATTTGCAAATGCATCAGATGACTTAATAAATACTTATATTACACGACAACTGCGAAATAACACGGACAAAATAAAAGTAATGGTATTCAAAAAAGGTGGAATTTTGCCAAGAAATTTAAACTTTCATTATGACGGTAAACTCATAGAGATAGTAAATACATTTTCCTATCTAGGTATTGATTTTATTGCTGGGGAATCATGTGCGAATTGTCAAACAACTTTATCGGGACGAGCACAAAAAAGCAATATTTAAGCTTAATAAATATTTGTACAGTTTTACTAATATTAACATATACACCCAGACATTATTTAGAGTTGTTCGATAATTTCGTAACACCAATACTTAACTATGGATGTGAGGTATGAGATTTCTGTCTAATTTTGCAGTTTTGTAAACAATTATTGGGTGTGAAAACGTCAAATCGAAACGATTTTATTTATGGGGAATTAGGTAGAATAGATTATGCTGCACGAAGACTTTATATTATCATCAAACATCGGTTAAACGTTAATAGTACGGATGAAAGAAAGTATATATATTATGTTTAAACATTGATGTTAAATGACCTTAACTGATAAACCGACCACTAATAATTGGGCCTCTTTAATTAAAAAAATGCTCTGGCGCAGTTGTGTCTTTTCGAGGTGTGGACATTACAAGGTGTAGGAAATAAAAAACACTTCCTTAATATTTTCAAAACTGGAAAAGTAGACTAAATGAATCTAGTGGAGCTTTTTTTTATAAATAAATGTCATAGTTTGAATTTCAAAAATATCTGAATATTGTTAACATAAATACAATTCAGAATTGTTCTTTCCAAATTACGAGTATCATCTCACCGGTTATAAACAGACGCAGGCAGGTGGTCAAATCAACAAATAACTCCGAGAAAAAACCTTCAATGTAAACTTTATAATAATGTTGCAGACTAGTTTCATTTCGTTATTGAATGTTCATTATATAATGATACTCGAGTTGCTTTAATCAAACCATATTACTATACAGGGAAAAGCATGTTTTAAAGCTGTTGAACTTTGGCAATCGTCAAACAAGCGTAATATAAAACTAAATTAATTAATTATAATTATATCATAATGTGGTTATGTATGTTGGTTTTGTGAATGTGTTTATCTCTATGTTTTTCTTCTATTTAATCAAACTATAATTTAAATAATAATAAAGTAGAACATGCCCTTAAAGTATATATACGTCGTGTATATTATTGTGTACTAGAGGGACTTCTTTGACAATGTATTATCCCAAATATCTATTTCGCACGAATCAATGTATGTTCAATAGAGAATTTAGAGAATCACAGACAGTTTATATCATGCAGTTACGCGTAAAACGTTATGTATAACAAAATACAAGTGCTTGCTACAAATAAGTCATAACGTTGTTTGTATTAATGTGCACTAGTGGGACCTCTCTGACTAGAACTCTTCTTGAATTTCGTTTTACTCATGGGTCAATATATGTTCAGTAGAGAGCCACCTGAAGATATAGATATAATTATGTTATTTTTATTGTCGCTTTTATTGTTTGTGTATATACATTTATATATATAGTACAGTAATTTACATTTATAATTGCGATAACAAACATGTAACTTAGTGTTGGTGGTTGACTGTCGTCCCTTGAATGCTACTTTTCATGTTCGATTTGTATATCTACTTTAGATATATGGTTTATTTGATAACAACATATTTACTTGATGTACTCAGATATATTGATGCAGATGAACACAAATGTTATGATTGTTTGATTGACGACTTATTTTATTATTTACATCTATATATGTTTCACTGTTATTACAGACCAAATCTACGAAAAGAATGCTAAGTGTTTATATTTCGTTGTGGGTTGAACTGTAACTCATGAATGATGAATGTTTATGATTTGATAGACTGCCCTGTTGTTTTCAGATGTGTGATGTAGTTTATATTCATAGCATATTTATATGATGTAACAAAGAAAACAGTCACACTGTCCACCGTGACCGAGACGCATAGTTTAAATTGATATTTGTATTTGTATTTGATTGATTTGCCTAAGGGTCTTTTCAGAGTTATTGCAATAGTTTGTATATACATGTGTAAGGTTTATGGAGGATGGCCTCGAACCTCCATAGACCTATGACGAGGCAAAACGAGTTTCTTTCTTTCTTTCATGTCTTGCTTATTGTCATTGTCATTGTAATTTGTTGTTGGGTGTGTTCTGTGAAAGCTACATTTCCTGTTCGACTTTCACATCTACATGTACTGCCTGCATTCATTTGTTTGATTATAGTTGTCCTAAATGTCCAATGTTCAAAGTGGGCGACCACATTGGTCCTATACTACTATTACTCAATATGTGTGACCAACTGACCATAATGGTCATTTAATAACATAAGTCGATGTGTTTGGCCATAATGTTCATATACTACCGTTATTAATTATGTGACCATCCGGATCGTATATGATATGTTTTAATGTGTTTGACCATAGTGGTCCTATAGTGCCATTATTTAATGTGACCATACTAGTCATAGACTACCATAAGTAAATGTGTGTGACATAAATTGTTATATTATACTTCTTGCAAGGAATTACCGTGATTTCTGAGGTATGGAAACATAATAATACTTACAGGGGAATAATTTCTTAGGGAAATGTTCCCGCAAGCTGAATGTTTTGGAACGTCTTTTTACTTTGTTGGACTATTTAAGTTACTAAATAACCGCCACCTAAAGCTGCGCGCGTAAGCGACGTCAGACAACGTACACAATTAACGTCAATTATCCAGTGACGTAATATAGTCGATGATAGTTTCAATGATAAACGTTGTATTTGATGTTGCCTTATGATCGTACATGAACTAGGACTGATAATACATTATCAAGACAACTGTATATCATATAATTCAAGAGATTTCAGTAATTTATTCCCCAAATTCATTCACTAATTGACATTCTTCAGTGTCCATGACATGCGATTTGAGATTCAATATGCTCGAACGCTAGCTCAAACAGGTCCTATATAAGTACTGAAAAGAAGTGGATCCCTTGGAAGCAACAAACAAAACAAGAGAACAAATAGCAAACTCGGTTTTATTGAGTCCGTTCATGAGAGATAATGTTAAGTGCAACACCTCACACGCCTCCTAGCACCGACTTAAGCGATATTCTACTTTAAAGCCACAACGATTGGGCTTGATGATATATATAACATTTATCTCAGGAAATGTAATTATCAAACGTTTTTTTTCCAATACATGCTTACAAGTAAACTACTTCAGCAGGGTTTTCGTTATCACAAACTTCGTAGATCTTTCTCAAAATTCTACCGCCGCAACGAAAACCTACTGGAGAAGTAAAACACCAACCTTAAAACACTTCTGAAGACAGGATAATAGCAAGGAGTTTTTTCACATGAAATATATTGAAGCTAACCTGTAGGCATTTTTTCCTACTGACCGTTCCAAGTCGGTAACCCTGTCTTCACCATCCTTTATATTGTATTTTGTCTTTTTCATTGTATAATTAATTAAATACTGCTCCTTGCTTGTAGTACAGTGCAGACCAACGATGCCATTGCGTTTGGAACTCTGGGATTAATTAATTTAGATCTATTAAAAATCCAGGCGAAGTTCTTCGTAACATTTGCCATAAACGCAAAGCTTAATCTTTAAGTACTTATGATTTTTCTACATTATATACAACTTTACCACACTGCTTTATCAAAGACAAGATTATTGCTCTTATTAAAACACTTTTGCTAGGGAAAATACTACATGTTTGGCCTGTAATAATATTAATACGTTTTTTACTAACGGCAGTTTGGACAATTACACTATGTGGAATTGACATGAAATTTGTTAATCACTTATTTGTCTATTAGAAAATATTTTCGTCAAGTATGGATCTATCTTTTATAGACACATTGTTGGTATCCCTATGGGTACAAACTGTGCATCCCTTGTCACAGATTTGTTTTTATATTGCTATGAAAGAGATTTCATATTAAGTCTTTCACCAGATACTCAGGCAGATGTTATTAAAGCCTTTAATGACACCTCTTGGTATCTGGATGACATATTGAACATTGACAACCCTTTCTTTCCTATTATGGTTATTAATATAAAGGTTATTAATCCTAAAGAACTTCAACTTAACAAAGCTAATATTTTTTATATTAACGCTTCCTTTCTCGATTTACATATCTATATTGAAAATGATGAAATAATTACCAACATCTATGACAAGAGAGATGATTTTAATTTTGATTTTGTTTATTATCCCCATTTAGATGGGGATGTTCCCCGAGCAACTTCTTATGGGGTCTATGTGTTTCAACTTATTCGCTTTTCTAGAGCTTGTAGTCGAGTTGAGGACTTTAATATTCGTAATCGTTGTACAACTAAAAAACTACTCCATCAGGGCTACCGTTACCATAAATTTCGTAAAATCTTCTGCGACAAGGACTATCACAACCTGACTTCTATGATGATGTGATTTACAAACTTCGTAAGATCCTTGATAATGATCACTTTCATACTATCTTTGCTAAACTTGTTAAAAGATGTATAAAAAGTAGTTATGACACTATCATTTTGGCAAGCACCTCATGCTTGGTGGTGGACCAATTTACAGTTCGCCACTGTGCTTTCCTCTTTAAATTGTGCGATGACCGTACAGGCTGTGTACCCTATGATGACGTGTACCTAAAGCCCAAAATGACGGTGACGTTTGATGTTTATCTGCAATCTTGTCTTCTCCTGCCATCAATGGTTTATTCTCTTGTTGCCCTGATTTCTGCCAAGTCATTGAGTACCTTTTTTTTGGCTTTGTAGGCTATTTCTTTTGGTATATATATATGTATACACGAGCATCTCTGTGTTTTACTTATATTGCCTACTAATAATGCCTTGTTGGTTCGAGAATAGTTCATGGAGGGATTTTCTTTATTTACACTGCCCCGTTGTATTGGGATGACAGTAGGTTGTAAGATTTGGTGCACCCTAGAACCTGGTTTAAACCCCCAGCGGCTTTTTGGCCACTGACCGTTCCAAGGCGGTAGCCCTTTTGTGTTTGTGACGTCATATCACTTTATTCTTCATTAACTTTGCCATTCATGTTTGTCCTTTTGCGTGTTTTGGGGTTTACTGGTACTGTGAAGGCTGCCTATTCTTCTCGACTTTAATACTTATTTCTATAGGACCCTATATCTCATTCTAGCTCTCGCGAAAATACGTCCGAATAAACAAACTCGTGTATTTTCACTCGGGATATTGAAATATTCATGGTAATTATGTTAATATGTAGTGACATTACAAATGCTAATATAATAATACCAGTATCCAATGTGTGTGACCATAATGATCCTATACTACCATTAGTCAATGTGTGTAACGTAAATTGTTCCATTTTGTCATAATTCCATGCGTGTGGCCATAATGGACATATAGCGCCATTATTCAATGGGAGTGACCATAATTGTATTGTAGTACCAGAAATCAATGTGTGGGACATAATGAAAGTGCATTATGTATGTAGTCTTCATCCATGTGTCATCTGAGAGTTGGGTCCTAAGCGTGTTTCCGGGTGTAACATACGATGCAGTCCATATTTGTTCATAAGATATCCATCTGATGTGGTATAACATGACCACCGTTGAAACAAATAGAAGATAAGATTGCGGTAAAAAACTACTATAGCTATACAAGTCGAATAGGTAATGTAGCCTTGAAGGACCACAGCAAACAAAACGCACGCATATAAACAATATAACAATGAAATAAGAGGCAATGTATGTGTAGCATCACAAACATAAGAGGGGTTGACACTATGGCTAACGCCTTGGTAACGGTCAGTAGCAACAATGCCGCCTAAGATTCTTTAGATGAATCACTTAAACGATTTGAGGATGGTATACAGAAGAAACTTACTTCGAGATACAACGTCTCTTCTGAATTCTGCAATATAAAATAAATTTGAGTATAATAACATAAAAGATAAAAATTGGAAGTATATATTAGACAACAATATATACATAATTATACTAAACTTATTTAGACTGACATATGAGATCAATACATGAACTTGTAAATGTTAAGCCTTTCTATTGTCTAGGCGTCGTTTTACTCCATTACCAGTGTAGGTCGTTCTAAATACTACTAACTGGCATTACTGCATCATCGAGATATCAATAATATATATTCATAATAGATCAAATTGTTACCTAAATGTGGAATAACTATAATATAGAACATGCTAGACTCTGACATATATGTATACACTGAGTGTAAGATATTATGGACAATATATAACAAATAATATTCAAGTGAAATAAATATCAGATGAGTGTATACTGATATTACAATTGTCTGATTGCTAATATCGTAAACAATGTTATACTGAATGTTGTCTAGTTATAGACCCTTCTTAATATTGCCTCATGAATATTCATAACAGTTTCCAGAACGAGGCTGAGTTGGCAAACATCTCTGTAGCAGAAGCCAGCGTCCTTAGAGATAATGGCTACTTCATACAGTGACAGAGATATTTCTCTTATTCCAAATATTTCCTTTGCATTTGTTGAAAATTATATCAAAGATACCAAACAGTCATCTGGTGATAAATCTATCAGCAAGGGATATACATATTATAGTGAAGGATATATTCAAGATCTCAAAGATAAGAAACCATTCATTATACTGATCAAATTAATCTAGGTTACTAGTACAATTTAGTGGTGAGAATCACGATTCAGTTACAACCAATTAATCTTCATTCTGCAAGCACTTCTTTTATTAGTTCTGCAAGGCCAGTGCTATTATATAAAGCATTTATTACACATCCAATTTATAGGAAATGCTATACAATGTTCTGTTGATAACAAATAACAAATAGTTCAATTCTTGGCCCTAAATTCCTGATTTTATCAAATTAGATACCCTATTACTCCCTGGGGAATCTCTGTTGGTTGGTTCAATCATACCGTGTTTCATGTAATAAACACAAAATAGTTTGAACCTATTACATCCACTTCAAATTATAACTATCAATGTTTTTTTAGCAGTATGACTTGGTTCAAGAGTATCAGGGAAATGTTTCAGATCCCAAACGAAGAACTAAAAGCCACATCAATTATCAGTAAGCATATGTATTTATTGTTTTTCAAATAAACAAAAAATATAGATTTTAAAAACAAATTTAAAGCCAAACGATAATACACAAGTTAAATGACGATAGCCATATTGGGATAGAACCTAAATCAACATACACACAAATTGCCCATGTAACAATTTTTCTACTAACAGATGTTCTGAAACATTAAAACTAACACTTAAATCTTGTTCAAACAAGCCAGGACGGAATCTACTAAAGAACATAAACATTTCATCTATAAGAAGCATATTTCGCTTTCTGCCAGCAAGACACTTTGCATATTACTTGCAGAAGGCTGAATACATTGAAAAAATGTTAAAAAAGCGCAATATGTGGGAAATCCAGAGTAAAAATTTATCATAGCATCATCATTGGAAAACCTATTTAAACCAAATCTTTCTAAATCTAGCTTTTTTTTCAGCGAGGCACTATGTCCTTCAATTGATCCTCCAGATCTGCTATCTTTTTTTTTTGCGTCTTCTTCTTCTGTGACACTGCAACTATGTCTATCGCCAACTTTGAACAACATCCATTTCTTCCTCATCACCAGAGTTGTAATCCAAACTGAAAAGAATAGGATGTGAAACTGAATAATGGCTAACGGGGATTACTAGTAGAAAGTATCATATATAACATCAACAATTTCATGGCTTTTTTAAAATGATGTTTATAGTAAAAATTGTTATCTATTAGCAAAGAACACTTCTCTAAGCTTTTATTGTCATTAGCTTCATTCGCCAGCATATTTCTGTTTTTCCTTCTTTCATCACATTTTGCACCAGTCCACAAGAAGACGGATGGAACTGCATCTTTCTTTAGATTTTTTTCACAGGACCCCATGATCTGTAATCTTGCTTTTTAAAATGTCTTGAACAGACAACAGTGGAATTTGTAATCTGGAATAGTCAATAGTAAAATAGTTAACTAAATATTTGAAATTATTTTGGAGCACTACGGTAAATGCATGAACACACATTTACCTACAATTATGTGCCCGAATAAATATTGAAATATATGTTATTGTTTGTGCCTGTTTTACTATTTAAGCATGTTTATTATTCAGTGAACTTGCTATTTAAAGTTTTCAATAGATATTCATGACAAATATTGTGTAAAAAGTATTTTTTTCATTATCCATGCATGTTCAATATATTACAGTTTAATTTAATTTGTATATAGAGTTACCTGAAAGTTTTCTCCTGTATCTCTTCTAATTTTCACTATCTATTTCTTCTTTTGATCTTTTTTGTCTTTTGGAATTCTATGAAAATGTAAATCTTGCTGATATCTTCCATCCCCATTACATCCTGGGACACAACAATGTTGATTACTCCTACCTAATCTACTGCCTGATTCTACTGTAGTAGCCATTACTGCTGAGTGTGTTTGCCAATACAGCCTCGTTCTGATATTCATGCATAAATATTGAGAGTGGCCTATGGCATTGGTAAATCGGACATAACCTTTTCTGGTAGATGTCGATATATATTCCTGGTGGTAAACAGAGAGCAAATAAATGCAATTGAAAGTTGGGGATGGAGAAATGATAGGTAAGGCACATATTTAAGCCATACACTCAATTGCATCTATATAGTACGAGTCTAAACGTTGCTATAGGTAAATGAATAGCAACTTCGTATTTGTTGACACGGGTAATGCATCCTACTCTGGAAATTGGTATATAACAAATGAAGCCTGAACTATTTATACATCTGGAACTCGACACAGACAATGGAAGGCCAATTTCCGAAAATCATTAATATTACGAGTCTTACAATTATTTTCAAATTGTTTTCTTTTGACGCTATGCAATATATTCACATCATAGCTTTTTTTCTCATAAACATGTTTTTTGACGGCAGACATAGTTTGTGTTGTATGCGTTAAGAGTTTGTTTTTATTGTAATTAAGCCATTATTTATGTTTACAAATCCATGTTACAGGAAAGTTTCATTTAAATAGTATAAGTATGTTTACTGTATATGAATAAGCTTCGCATATCTTGTTGAGCATGCCCTTTGCATAAAATATTCAACATTTAAGAATCCTATTAGCACAGAAAGGGAGTTTCCAGTCCACTTGTCTCTATCTTCCTAAAAAGCATATGATACTTTTGCCAAACATGGCTACATTTCCAGTTTAACTCTTGTTCAGTACAACTGATCGGAACAACTTCTAATCAGTATTAAAATAAATGGCATATTTGCTATTAAAGCCGCCTACTGTTGTTAAAACCCCTTTTATACTACTTACCAATCCGGTTCATCAATTTTATAAACTAATATTTTGTCTTCAATAGAGGTTAGATTATTTTATTCCCACCTATTTTTTTTCATTAAGCAAAGTCAGACGGAACTGGACAATAGTCTTCATCTTCACTATACGTATCATGTTCTACCATAGAATTTACTTATATGCTACAGTATCTTTGGCGTTATCTAGTATATATAAATTATCAACATAATAACGGTGATAAGCTTTGGTTTACATATCTGTTTAGTTCATGCATTTGTTGATCTTATAATTTTCATCGGGTGATTATTTTCCGACGCCGTTAATAAAATGTTTTATAATTCTCATGTGTTATTTATTTTTCAACAATGCATTGATTATACCTTTGCATTTCCTTGTATTAACCTCATTATCTAAAGGTATGAGTACTTTCTAAACCAAACAACTGAACAATTGGCAAACTGCAAGCCTCATCTTTAATTTTACCAATAAACGTTTTTGGTTTTTGTCGAAATAATATGTGTTTTGTTGGTATCATAATCACTATTATCAAAAAGTTATTTATCCTTGTACAAATCTGCACATGCATCTGTTGTTTTAATGTCATAGCCCAAAGAATCAGTATCAGTAAACAATAACTTAACGTTTTCACAATATTTGCTTTTAATGTAATTGTAATGGAAATCATACATCAACTAATCTAACAAATCTAAACTACACATACGAACATAACAAGGTTTATTTAAACATCGTTTTTCTTTTATTCTATTTATAGCAATACATTTTCATTAACCATTTTACAAGAAATACATGATTGTCTTGCTGCATATTTCAAAAGAACCTCATCGTCATGAGTCAATTAAGCCTTTTTTTCTTAAGTTTTCCATAGTTTCACTAAAGACACAAATGTTCATAAGTTTAAAGAAATATTTTTCAAAAGCATTTTTACCTAATGTTCTTTTGGATGTGTTAACGTCTATATATATATTGTATTGGTCTAAAATTTTGTAATGCGTAACATATTGATTTTTATCTTTTAATGTTATAACAAGTTTGTTTACTTTAAAAAGCCCTAGATTACACGTTTTCTTTATTATTGTTTCACCATCCTTTATATTTAAACGTTCTTGGGCAAGAGGGTAATAATTATGTCAGTCGTGCATTTCTTCGGAATACTCAGATCACATTCAACATCCCAAGCTCTGAGTTCGACATTCCCAGCTCGGAGTTCGACATTCGTACCCAACTCTGAGATCAACAGTCAAAGTTCGGAGTTCGACATTCGCAACCAGCTCGGAGTTCAACATTCCCAGCTCTGAGTTCGACATTCGAACCCAACTATGAATTCAAAATTACCAGCTCTGAGTTCGACATTCGATCCCAATTCTGAGTTCTGAGTTTAAAGAAACATCTTTACCTTCTGTCTTTTTGGAAGTGTTAAAGTCTATATATAGTTTTAACCATGAAGATGGATCATGAGTTAAATATTCCTAGCTCGGAATTCGAACCAACCTGGCTCGGAGTTCATCATGCATAGCTCTGAGTTCGACATTCCCAGCTGGGAGGTCGACAATTGTATCCAGCTTTGAATTCAACATTCTCAGCTCTGAGTTCGACATTCAAACCAAATTCTGAGTTCAACATTCCCAGCTCGGAGTTGACATTCTAACCCAGCATGTAGTTCAACATTCCCAGCTCGGAGTTCTACATTCGATCCCAACTCGGAGTTCGACATTCCCAGCTCTGAGTTCGATATTCGAACCCAGCTCGGAGATCGACATTAAAACCCAACTCTGAGTTCAACATTCAAAGCTCTGAGTTCCACATTCGAACCCAGCTCGGAGTTCAACATTCCCAGTTCGGAGTTCAACCATCAACCCTAACTCGGAGCTAAACATTGCCAGCTCGGAGTTCGACTTTCAAACCTAACTCGGAGTTCGACACTTCCAGCTCGGAGTTCAACATTCAAACCCAACTCGGAGTTCGATATTCCCAGTTCGGGGTTCAACATTCAAACTCAACTCTGAATTCAAAATTCCCAGATTGGAGTTCGACATTCAAAGCCAGCTCGGAGTTCAACATTCCCAGCTCGGAGTTTGACAATAAAACTCAATTCGGAGTTCAATATTCCCAGCTCGGACGTCGACATTCGAACCCAGTTCGGAGTTCAATATTCTCAGAACGGAGTTTTATATTCTCATCTCTGATTTCGACATTCCCAGCTCGGAGTTCAACATTCAAATCCACATCTGAGTTCAACATTCTCATCTCGGAGTTCAACATTCAAACCCACCTCTGAGTTCAACATTCTCAGCTCGGAGTTCGACATTAGAACCCAGCTCGGAGTTCAATATGTCCAGTTCGGAGTTCGACATATGAAGATTTAAACACGGAGTCAGCCAGACATTTATAAAAGAAGCACACACACAAACTTGTAATTTACAGTAATGGCCATTTGAATATAATTTTGGATGAACAAATATGTTTATTTACATTTGTAATCATGTTCAATTAATATTAAGACTACATCAAATGAAATGATATAAAGATAGCTGTAACCAATGTTGTAATAACGTGTAATTCAATCCACTCGCAAATATTGCTAGTAATATTTAATGTGTAATACATATATTGAATAATGTGTAACATATTTGCAATAAATATATTTAGATAAGGAAAACCCTTAACATATTTTCTTTTCTCAAACCACAGTCATATACTTTCTGAGCATGAACGGCAGATACAACAATTCAACTAGGATCTGCCTCGGCGTCCGTCTCACCCTTGGGGACATAGCCCCGGGGTCATTACTTTGAAACGGCTGAGATCCCCATCCTATAACAATATATACACCCTTACTTTTCATGAACAGATACAACCATACGACCAACATGGACCCTGGGGTCTATCCCCACCCCTGGTGACCTTACCCCTGGGTCATACCTTGGAAAATGTTGAGATCCCCAACCTATAACCATATATACACTGACTGGGCATGAAATGACGGATTCAACATCAAAAACCAACATCGGCCCCGGGATCCATCCACACTCCTGGTGACATACTCGGCATGAACTGACGGATACAAATATCCAACAAGCTTCGGCCCCGAGGTACGTCCCCACCCCTGAGGAAATAACCCCGCGATAATGACGTGGAAACCGTTGAGATACCGACCATGTGTAACCATATACATATGCTCTTACTGGGCATAAACACGAATACAACTTCCAACAAGCAGCGGCCCAGGTACCCGTCCCCACCCCTTGTAACCGAATACTTTAACGTGGGCGCGGGCATTTTCCATGGCGTGCCTTTGACTGCGTGATCTAATTTGTTTATGAAAGTATAAGCTTGTTTGATTGTTTTGCGAAGATCAGGTGTGCGATCAGGGACATTATGGTCCTCTTGTTTTGTATCTAAATGTGTTTCAAATTGTATTATAATGAATGTTATACATATTCAATTGTTATACGAGAACATCTGAAAGTGTCATAAGTGAAACAGTATTAAAATATGATTTTATACTCTTTTGTTACAACAACATGTTTGAACTATGACTAGGAAGCATACTATTGTACTTGATTTTAAGAAACATTTTATGATTGAACATGTTTTCGGGTAATGTCAAACTCTAGTACAGCTATACTTTTTCAAATCATTGCTGTAGATAGTTGAAAAATATATCTAAAACAGTATTAACAAAAATGTTAGCCGACTTTATTATTGCATGGCACTTTTTGATTAATCTAAATCTCCAGTTTAATACAAGTGTAATATGCAGTTACATGTTGTATAAGTTAAGAGCCACGGTGTGATTAGTAAAGCATTTCAAGTTTTCACGTTTAATGAGCGTTTCCCGCCCTCACCCCCTATCCTTAACACACAGACACACTCGCAGGCACGCAGGCACGCATGCACGCAGGCACGCACCGCACGCACCGCACGCACCGCACGCACCGCACACACGCACGAACACACACATTACTTTGTCGATTACAATAAAAGTTATTGTTGTCGCCGCTAAAATAAAAATGTGGCTAAACATACATAAAAAAAAAGTTTATTCCTCCCTATATGTTAAACAAACAATAAGATGGTTTCGTTGTTAAATGCAAAAACAAAACAAAAATAAGACATATAACAATATTTTTCTTAGTTACTTCCATTAATCAAGATTATCGCAATTTTCCGGTATACACAAGGATATAAACTTTAGAACCTGTTTCGGATTTTAAGGCTATACGAACAAGCATAGCTGATCCTCTGTTTACTGCACTAGGCTAGCATATCCGGTAAATTTGCACTAATAGTAAATATATCTATTATATGTGTTTGAAATGTTATTTAACGGCTGATCAACACATGTCAGCTTATTTAGAACCGCGCTAGTATGTACATTGTATTCCACTGTATTCAGCTCGCTTTATAGCGTCGTTATGTTTTTTAATTTAATGCGTTTAGTTTATTACAGTTTCGTCGATAATAAATTAGCGATTTTTAAATAAAAAAACATTAGCATCTGTTTCAAAAGAAGGCCACTTTGTAGCATGAGGTCTTCCGAGTACGATTTGGAAAGCGATACTTTGTATGGCAGTTGACATGTTAATATTAGTAGAAGCAAATACATTCGTTGTGCAGTTCTAAAGCAATTGTATATATTTTGTAAAACCATTGATTGAATTTCAATATTTCATAACTTTATATTTTTAGTTGAAATGTTTCAACAGAACACACCTTGTAGTCTGAGGTGTTTCGATTACGGTTTTTGAAAACAAATATTTGTTAGTATTATATTTTTTTTTTTCTAATTATGTAAGAAGTCTTTGACACTGTAAACGTTAAGTGCGATGTGAAGATGATATCAAAAATTGAGTTTTGATTTGATCATAATCATTTTTAACTGAGTTGTTTTGGCCCGTTTGTTTTTTTACTAATATATATTTAGACCGGGTGGTAGATAATAAGTACTACGTCAATAGTTTCATCGTTTTAATATGTGTGCATCGATCAGGCATCATGTATTCGTATATATGAAAGAATACAAAAGTGGCATGCAACAATAACATAAAAACATAAATATACGGCGGTAACTAAAATATACATTACACTGACAATTCAACCGCGAATTGAGTTGAACACAGTGGATATGAATAAAATACAAATATAGCCTTACCAGAATAATCAAGTTGCATATATCTCTATACTTGTCTGTATAAACGCAAGTTTATACTTAGTACTCGTCTATGACTATCACGATCTCAGGGTCGGTGTTAGAACAGCACCCGTCAAGACATAGGGAGAGAATGAATGAAAGATAGATCAGGCTGGTTAGTTCTCTTGGCGGGAATGCGATAGTGACGTATATAATTATCCGTGCAGGGTGTTGGATCCCCCATTTACATACCACGCTAACATACAACACGGATACAACATGGAACCACTCAGACAACTATGTATAGTACATCTACATCACGTGACATACACATGACAATCACATGATGATACAGTACATTGGTAAACATAACAGGTACAGGTATAGCACAAAAGATATGTACGATCTGTACATCCATACATAACAATGATAACACAATACATATATAAGTAACCTGGGTTACATATATATGTAATTGTATGTATGTATGCGTGTATATGTTAATTGTGCCTTCAGACTAGTGTGTTATGATGTAGAGATGCAGTATATCAGCGTGTGGTGCAGCTGTCCTTTCTATACGTCTCTCATCATAGCTAGGCGCCCTGCCATAGCCTGTTCTTGGTTGTTCGTATATATTTCTCCTATATATATATATAGATAGGAGAAATATACACTACACTTTCTATTTTATTTTGTATCAGTAAATATGATTCAATTACCCGAGTTGGGTTTGAATGTCGAACTCCGAGCTGGGAATGTTGAACTCCACGCTGGGAATGTTCAACTACGAGCTGGGAATGTTCAACTCCGAGCTGGCATCGAATGTCGAACTCCGGACTGGGAATGTTGAACTCCGTGTTGGGTGTGAATGTGGAACTCCGAGCTTGGAACGCTGAACTCCTAGTTGGGTTTGAATTTCGAAATCCGAGCTGGGAATGTTGAACTCAGAGTTGAGTTTGAATGTCGAACTCAGAGATGAGAATTTTGAATTCCGAGTTGGATTGAATGTTGATCTCAGAGCTGGGAATATCGAAATCCGCGTTGGGTTTGAATGTCGAACTCCGAGCTTGGAACGTTGAACTCCAAGTTGGGTTTGAATGCCGAAATCCAAGCTGAGAATGTTGAACTCAGAGTTGAGGTTGAATGTCGAATTCCGAGCCGGGGATGTAGAACTCAGAGTTGGGTTTGAATGTCGGACTACAAGATTTGAATATGGAACTCCGAGTTGAGTTTGAATGTTGAACTCCGAGCTGAGAAGGTTGAACTCCGAGTTGTGTACGAATATTGATCTCCGAGCTGGTAATGTTGAACACCGAGTTGGGTTGAATTTTTAAATCCGAGCTGAGAATTTTGAACTCCGAGCTGGCATCGAATGTCGAACTGCGAGCTGGGAATGTTCAACTCCACGCTGGGAATGTTCAACTACGAGCTGGGAATGTTCAACTCCACGCTGGGAATGTTCAACTACGAGCTGGCATCGAATGTCGAACTGCGAGCTGGGAATGTTCAACTCCACGCTGGGAATGTTCAACTACGAGCTGGGAATGTTCAACTCCACGCTGGGAATGTTCAACTACGAGCTGGCATCGAATGTCGAACTCCGGACTGGGAATGTTGAACTCCGTGTTGGGTTTGAATGTCAAACTCCGAGCTGGGAATGTTGAACTCGGAGCTGGTAATGTTGACCTTGGCGTTGGGAATGTTGAACTCAGAGATGGGTTCGAAAATTGAACTCAGAGATGGGGATGTTGAACTCCGAGTTGGGTTTGAATGTCGAACTCCAACCTGGGAATGTCGAACTCCGAGCTGAAAATGCTGAACTCCGAGCTGGGAATGTTGAACTCCGAGCTGGGTTTGAATGTCGATATCCGGGCTGAGAATGTTGAACTCTGAGTTAGGTGGAATGTCGAACGCCAAGCTGAGAATGTTGAACTCCGAGTTGGGTTAGAATGTCGACCTCCGAGCTGGGAAAGTCGAAATCCGTGTTGGGTTTGATTGTGGAACTCCGAGCTTGGAACGTTGAACTACTAGTTGGGTTTGAATTTCGAAATCCGAGCTGAGAATGTTTAACTCAGAGTTGAGTTTGAATGTCGAACTCCGAGCTGATAATTTTGAATTCCGAGTTGGATTCGACTGTTTACCTCAGAGCTGGGAATGCCAAAATCCGCGTTGGTTTGAATGTCGAACTCCGAGCTTGGAACGTTGAACTCCAAGTTTGGTTTGAATGCCGAAATCCAAGCTGAGAATGTTGAACTTAGAGGAGTTTAATTGTCGAACTCCGAGCTGGGAATGTTGAACTCTGAGTTGGGGTTGAATGTCAATTCCGAGCTGGGGATGTAGAAGTCCGAATTGAATTTGAATGTCGGACTACGAGATGGGAATGTCGAACTTCGAGCTGAATTTGAATGTTGAACTCCGAGCTGAGAAGGTTGAACTCCGAGTTGTGTATGAATATTGAAATCCGAGCTGGTAATGTTGAACTCCGAGTTGGGTTGAATTTTTAACTCCGAGCTGGGAATTTTGAACTCCGAGCTGGCATCGAATGTCGAACTCCAAGCTGGGAATGTTGAACTACGAGTTTTGGTTTGAGTGTTTAACTCCGAGCTGGGAATGTTGAACGCAGCCTTGAATGTTTGAATGTCGAACTCCCAGATGGGAATGTTCAGGATGTAAATACATAATAATTTCGAAACACAATATGGATAAAGTGAAAACCCGGTTTTCAGTAGGCAATATAATATCGCAAAATTGCATGCCATTATTGAAATATATACCTCAGCCATTTTTAAAATCCTTGATTGTAATTATCTCCATATATTTGTTTGTGTACAGGATATAAATACAGTTTAGTGTTAATGACCTACTCAAATGAAAAGAGCCTCATTTTATAGGTCATCGGCTGGTCATATTCGTACTAAAATGATGAATGAATTACCCCTTCACTGACTTGCACTTATGTCCGTACTCCACATGCTATAACACATGTGTTATAGCTTTTCCTGTTAAATATAGACTATTTTTTAGACTTTTTAGCGTTCAATATTACCACCTTCACCGAATACGCACATGTAGATGACGCTCTTTATACATGATAGCAGTTCATCAGCTGAGTTGAGATGAGAGTTTTCAGTATTCTTCAATAAAGTTAATTTAGATTTGGATTCTTTTAGAAAATATAATTGTGAGAGGATTTAATACATACTGTGCTCATTCATAATACCACTGGATATTTGGACTAAACCAGAAATATTGGAAATTAATTTAGACTAAAAGGACAATTAACATTTGGATTAAAGAGACACTTACAGATTTAGTAGGAACAAACGGTTTTAAAATGAGTGTTGATTTGATAATTACTTTTTTTCCTCAAAAAACAACTTATTCTACCAAACGCTGTTTATACGTTTCTAGAAAAAATAATAAAAGAAGAATAACAGTGTAGAAAAAACTATGTTAAAGTATGTTATTTTTTTTTTAAAAATGACAGAATCACAAGAAACATAACTTAAAGGGACACTGTCCGTCAGTAGGCAGATATTGAGCATAACCAAATAACCGTCTGACTTTTATTCAGTGAAATGTATACATGAAAACAATAGCATAGACCCTAAGAAGTCTGTAGTAATACATTCGTGAGTTTGAAAAAAAGAAGCTTTCAATTATTATTTGTAAATAAAGTGGGACTCACCATATTTACCTTTTCTGCGATCACGTGACTTCCATTAGCGCATTAGGTTTTCACCATAGTATGTATTGCGAAATATGTAAGCCCGGTTCGCTCAGGTAGTAGCGATGTCGGCTACTTCACGCTCACGCTCACTATTATTACCGCGAGTGTAATTTTAGTTTGGGCTGCGAGTTCAAACGCCCGAAGCGGTTATTCTTTTTTTTGTACCGCGATTGAATTCCATCAAACAATCTTGATTTTAATTAGTACATGTTCAATAATGATTAGTGTGTAATGTTTGCGAACATAATTAGTGTGTGTTTCATAAGCTAAAAGTTACGGACATTGTCCCTTTAAGGCATTTAAACAATGTCATACTTACAATAACATGTATTTAAAGTGTGACAGAATGGTTAGGGGACTATTGTCGTATAACTGGATTTTTTAGAGCAGGTGAAAATGTTATTTTCAGGCTGACTGAAATATACATGTTTTATTTCACAACTTAAGAGGATATAATTCGCGTTTTGGAAAGTTTTAAAAAGAAATAATTCGTTATACCAATTAACATGGAAAGTATGTGTTTTTTTATGTGAGGAAAATATTTGGTGTTTATTGATAGTTTCCAATTCATGTCTCAATCTCTTGAACGTTTAGTGAAAAACATCCCGTCATTTAAAAATACTTCACAAGAGTACTCTGATGGCAAAAACATAGCATTAATACAAATTAATGTGTTTATCGCTATGATTATATTAATAGCTTTGAACACTTTGGAGAAAAATAATTGCCTAGTAAAGATAGCTTTTATTCTAAGTTAAATGCTGAACATATTTCAGATGCAGATTATGAGCATGCTAAACTATTGAAAACATTTAATATTAAAAATATGGGAGAATATCACGATCTCTTATAAAAAGAAATATATAAGGATTTGTTATCCAACTGTAATAAGGGCGCGACGAATTGGATAACTAATTTAAGGTTTATTCTAAACAGTAACGGTTGTAATAATGTCTGGGATAATCCCATGAGTGTTAGTTCTAAATTATTTCCTCCAATATTTAAACAAAGATTAATAGATAATTTCATGCAACAATGGAGATCTGATATAGAAGGCAGTAGAGCTTTAACGCTATATATAAGTAGGTGAAAGACATTTTTGATTTTGAAAACATATCTAGAAACAGTATCCTCTAAACAATTAAGAAGTGGTATAACAAAAATAAGATTATCCGCTCATTGTTTAAGAATAGAAACAGGGAGATACTCTAGAGAGAGAACAGAGAGAAACGAAAGAAGGTGCGAAATTTGTAACACTAACGATATTGAAGACGAGTACCATTTTATTTTGATCTGTACTACTTACTCTTACATTAGAAACAAATATATTCCTAAATATTACACAACTAGACCAAGTATGTTTAAATTTGTTGAATATTTGCAGTCATTAAACAAATATATAATTCTTAGTTTAAGTAAATTTATTTCCGATGCGCTTGTATTAAGGCTTTCTACATCCAATTTGACAGACTAAAAATAACTAGATATCTTATTTCATAACATCCTCGTTTATCATTGACATACCATAATATGTGTATATTTTTGTTTAAATATGTATGAAGCAAAGAAAAACGTAATGATTATTTTGTTGTATATGCAATGTTAAAATCTGTCACGTGTGTGTATATTATAAATGTCATATATTTGTAATGATGAAAAACTGTAATAGTTTAAGTCAATAAAAGTATCTATATTAAACGTAATGTTTTGTTATTGGTAGATAATTTTGAAAACTTTAGAAAAATGTATTTTGAGTATTATTTCAATATTCCTGGATTGGCCTGGGATGCATGTCTTAAAATGACTGGCATTCAACTTGATTTGATTTCTAATAGTGTTCAATATTTGTTTATAGAAAAGTATTTAAGAGGTTTAAGAACTGGTATAAGCTATTGCAAACAGATATCCAATGGTTAGCAATAAATATGTTCCGACCATTCTTTGGCCAGCGGCGTATGGTCCCAGTTTTTAACACAATGCGTTGCCCTAAACGAAAAACAACAACAACAAAAAAACAAGGGCGAAATAAAGAAAATGAAACTTAGTTGAGAGCAGAGGTTATGAAGCCTGCGTGCAGTCTAAAATACTAAATTAAAAGAGCAGGCAAAATATTCTAATGTTGATAAAACAATACTCAAAACCTTTAAAAGCTGGAGTAGTGAACTAACTATTCGAAAATCGAAAATTACGTTCGCCTCCACCCCCCCCCCCCCCCCCCCCACCCCGCACCCCTTTATGTTACTACAATGAACGATGGATTACAAATGATATACTGGTATAGGTTTCTCTCTTTATAGGTTATGGCCATGTTTCGCAAGCTTGCATTTAGTAGTAAACCAAGCGTAACACCTCACCCGTCTGCTTAGGTACACGCCCACTAGCCTTATACAGAGCAGTACTATTTTTGTATTGGAATATGCTGACACATTTTAATATACGTGATTGACATATAACGCTTCAACACAAATTATCTATATACATGGTAACATTATACGCAGATTAAAACTACTTACCCATTGGTAACTTCATCACGTCTGAAATATCAAAATAACTTGAATTGAAGTAAACACATATATTAACAATTTGACATTTAATATAAGCATAGAATCCTATTATTGTGTTTTAAAGACGTCAAGATTACCACAAATCGCTCGTGCATGATATGGTCAAATCCAAGTATAATAATGCATATATATTAAAACTACCCCAATCCAAGTATAATTATGCATATATATTATACCTACCCCAAAGAGAGCCCGTTGATGAGAAATAACTTCAACCAATATAAAAGTAATGTGTCTGTCATATTGCCTTACAGCCCTATATATAAGTACGTGAATATAAGTTCAACCTAAAGAGCAGTTGCAAACATTTATAGGTTTATACATGCATTTCAAGAAGTATATAAGCAACTATTTACTCCCTAGCTGCCTCTTTAAGTTGTACAATAAAAACAACGTATACTTAGTGTTGGGTGAAATTGAAAGTAGCTGTCTGACATATAATTAAAAAATAGATAATCCGAGTGTTGATTTGAAAGAAAAATAATGCAAACCCAATCTATCTTGAAGTATTTTCATGAAATAATCTATAGATTTTCTTAAATAATTTCCCTAACATAGGTAACTGATCTTATATTACATTGTAAATGTAAAATCCAATAGGAAACTAGCGTTACCATTCGATGTATAACAGTTACGCATCAGAATATTGCAAATACGAAACTTACCTGCGATAAAATTCTCTGTAATAGAAAAGAAATTTGAATTAGTTTAAGGGGAAACACAGCAATCTCGATTTTGTTTAAAAAACTCGCGGCGTCTCCTTTTTGCTTCACATAACATGCATTTATTAAATCAATAATATTAGTTATAATATTATTATAAAGCAAGTTGTTTTTGGATAGGAATAATTTTTTATTATATTTCACCAATAACATATGTAAACATATGTTAAAATAAGAAGAAAGATGAACATTGTGCTTAATTATATGCAACCAGGTTTAAAATCACGCATATGATACTGGATTAATAGATTGAGACGCTAATTTTAGATATTATAATTTTATCAACTATATGCAGTGATTTCATTGGTCAAATCATGCTAGCCTATAGCATGGTATAACATGTATTTGTATATTTTGTATTCATTGTTTAGAAACATACTAATCGCGTATCTATTAGAAACGTGCACATGTGAAACTTACCGCGTCTCCTGATAAGTTCTGTAATATAAAAGAAATTTAAATTAATATAAACATAATAATATATTTTATTAGTTCAAACAATTGTTATGTAAATTTCTTACAAATGACAGTCAACACATTTTACCATTAACAATTAGCAACATTTTCAATATGCTAAAAGAGGATATAAACGTCGAACGGAGAGGCATTCAATGACCACAGTCAACCACAAACACGTTCAGAAACAAACAACAACTACAAAGATGAAAAGGTGAATAAAAGGCAAGATATTACATCACAAACATAAACGGATTGACAATAGGGCTGCCGTCTTGGAATCAAAATGGCAAAATGGTCGCTGGGGGCGGTTAAACAGCAAACGTCATTCTTACCCGCCACAAAGCAATCATTCAAAGACTTGGCAGAAGCCAGAACAACAAATGGACAAAACGTTAAACAAAAGTTAAGACAAATATCAGATGCTACCGTACTATGAGTTTTAGGTCATCATAGGGTCCACAATCTGTCCGGTCATAGCACAGTCAAAGTGGAAAGCATACTGGCTAACTGTAATAATTGCTAATAGTACGTTGTTTACTTTTTTTTTTATCGTATTGCAGATCAAAATGACGAAATATACAAAGGAAGTGGTATGTTTTGGACACAGTTTTGTAAGGAGATTGAAAGTTACAGAGTTTCTATTTTAACTGGTAATAACTCATGAATATGAATGAGTCACGTGTGAAGTAGTTTCAAATCGACGAACACCCCAATAGTTTGATTTGATTTAAACATATTTTATAGCCAATATTTTACATACAGAGCAAATATAAACATATATACGATAGAAATATTATAATGACAATTGGGTTGGGTAACAAGTTCTACCAACATTAGATTAAACCCTTCCCAGTTAACATTTTAAATTGCGAATTTATATGGCTGAGAGTAATAAAATACAATGAATAAGTAAATAAAATATAAAGAGAAAACATAAAAGAGAAAGAAAGAGAGATATAATAGTGAGAATAGTGAGAAAGACTAGTTTACCCCAATTTAAATTCCAGTCAGTTTAAGAACGCCTGAACGCTATCTAGAAAACATGTTCAAAATATAGTATACGCGCATAGTACGTGTAGATTGTTGAAAAACATCACGGACAGACTGTAAACCTATGTGTTTCTCGTATATATGTTTGGACTGCTTCGAAGAGAGATTCGTTTTCTCTGTCAGTTAACTGTTCGCGACCATAAAGGATTGTTCTTATATTTAACGGGTGTAAGTGGCAAGTGGATTAAAACAGTTGGAGCCGGTATGTGAAAAAAGTGTTACACTTGTCGTAGGGTCGAATATCTTTAACCTTACGTGAATAATTAATAAAGTATACATTGATTCAGCATGTTGTTTTTTATATATTATCCGTTTCAATCTAAAGGAAGTAATCTATTCTTTGACCAGTTAGTCAGTCCTTTGTCCTATACACACTTATAAGTATGTCCATTTTCCGATAATCATTGTCCAGTATACTAATACCCAGTCCCGTTATGTTTTACTCACTAACTGTACTAACCTGTCACCCGTGACTATACGACATCGACGTGAGTGATCGATTGCAATGCTTCGTTGCATTTGCCATTTACGCCTGTTGACGTATAGACGCTTTTATATATTTTGTGATAAATATATGATATATCTATGATATATGCTTTCAGGTTAGTTGAGTAATTAGATCATTGTTTGTACCCTGAATCTAGTATTATGTAATTGGCTTAATACACAGTTATTAATATCTTACTAAAGAACCATTTTATATCATTTCTCATTGTATGTTTGACTATAAATGTTGCCTTCATGTATGTGTTTATGCCATTTACGCTTGATGACGTATAGACGCTGTTATATAGTTTGTGATAAATATATGATATATCTATGATATATGCTTTCAGTTCTCCTTTCGGCATCCATTCAGAGAAGGCTGTACCCCTTCCCCATTTATACAATCAAATAGTGTTGCCACGCAATATATTGTCGGCACAATCAAACTCCACCGACTGAGCCAACCGTGACAAAAATAATGTTCTGCATCTTCTACTTCAAAACCGCACTCGCAAACGGGTGAATCGCGTAAATGATTAAGGTATAAATCGCTATTAAGATTACTACACAAATTCCTCATTCTGGCATGTAAAATAGAAAATAATCGTTGACCACTTTAGTATTATTTTGGTACCTTTGTACTCGGAAATACAGATGTTAATAGTATTCTCTTGAACATTGATATAGTTTCCGAGTTTCGTATTTCTGCTGACAGATTATTCCATAGGTTAAGAGAAGACGGAACAAACGATTTATTGTATATTTCAGTTCTCCTAGCAATAGTGGCATAGTTTTCGTTATTTCTGAGAGGGTATGCACTGACATCTCCTACTAGCTGCGGGAAGATGTTTGAGATATAATTTGGAACGGATCCATTTTTAACATTATAGACTGAAATAAGTTTTTGCATTTTCCTTCTATCGGAAAGTGATACCCATCCTACTTCAGATATTAAACCATGTATGGATACTGAACGAGTCAGTCCCGTCACAATACGATCTGCTTCATATTGTAACTTTTCCAAGCTATCTTTTTCGAAAGATGTACATCCATCCCATGTAATTGAAGCATATTCCAATATTGGACGCATATAAGACAAGTATATCTGATTAAGTGTTTTACGACCTACTTTAAATTTAAGTATTCACATTAAATCAAGAACCTTTGAAGCAGAAGCAATAATATTGATTAAGAATTCCTTCCATGTCGTTTATGCTAGATGTTGAGACTGATAGCGAACTGTCGTCAGCAAACAAACGAGTTATACTCAGCATATTGTCGGCAATATCATTTACATATATTAAAAATAAAAGAGGGCCCAAGACAGAGCCTTGAGGAACTCCGGCAGTTAAAGTTTTTGACTCGGAGGTGGCAGATCCGACACGGACTCTTTGAGATCGGGTTGAGAGATAATCAGATATCCAGGCTAAATGTTTTCCATCAATACCATATTGAGTTAGCTTAAACAAAAGCCCTTTATGCCAAACACGATCGAACGCTCTAGATGTATCATTAAAAAAAATACACGTAAATTGTTTAGCATCGAATGCCTGACATACATGGTGATACATATTGACAAGTTGATATGTAGTAGAATGACCAGGGAGAAAATCCGATTGGTTCCTAAAAATAAGATCAAACATAAGTAGAAAATTATACATGTGTTTAAATACTATTGTTTCCATTACTTTACCAACGCAACTAAGTAACGATATTGGTCTATAGTTCATAGGAATAATAGGATCAGATTTTTTGAAAAGTGCCATAACCATAGCACATTTCCATAGGTCGGGAAAAATACATTCATTTAATGATCTGTTAAAACGTATATGTAGAGGTTTTGAGATTGTATATACGGTTTCCTTTAACATCTTATGACTTATTTCACCCTCTCCATATGCTTTATTTAGGTCCAAAATCTTGATAATATCAACAATTTCGAATTCTTCTATATAAATAGTTTCTAATTTATTATTGGATTTTAAATGAAAAATAGGTAATTCAACATTAGAGTCATCAACTGATGATATTGAAACAAAATATTCATTTAAGCATTTCGCTTTTTCTTGGTCAGTTATTGAGTAGGTAAGACTGTTTTAAAGGTGGAATAGTTTCCGAATTTTTGTTTGACTTCATGAAATATTTTAAAAGTTTCCAATACTGACTTCTGTCCGTAATAGTTGTTTCAGTAATTATAGTTTCCACATTATTAAAGAAACGTTCTTTCGCATGTTTTTTAAGATTATTAACTTTGTTTCGTAATCTTTTATATGCTGCTAAATCAGAGAATGATTGAGTACGCGTGGCTTTAGTTTTTTGACGACCACATTGTCTTGAAACACGTCTTATTTCTGAATCATACCACGGTTTGTCATTAGGACGAATTGTTACATATTTCGATGGGATACACACACTTATTAATTCAAAAAAGGATTACCCCAATAGTCGGTATATAAGGCAGAAATCGATGCGTAAAAAATCACATTTTATTTAGCCTTCGTACAGGTAACATCGATAAATATACGGCTTTAGAATATATGTGAAAAAGAAATTTCTTGCCCGGAACAGGATTTGCGCTCAAAGGCGGCAGTTTTTCATGCCAAGTTTCAACCAAGAATTGACCAATCAGAGTGGTGGGACCAACCAAGATTGACCAAGAATTGACCAATCAGAGCGATGCGAACAACCAAGATTTGACCAAGAATTGACCAATCAGAGCGCTGGGAACAACCAACAACAAACTTCCGCCATTATCTTCACAATTTGAAAGAGTGATATTTTACCGATATTTTTATTGTAATATCTTGTTATTTTTGGAAGGAAACCACATCTTTCGTATCTAGACGATATACTTCGAAGGCAAGTGCTTTATCGATTGTGCTTTACGTGTCGAGGTGACACCTCAAGAGGTGGACATGGCACTGAGATCTTGGAGTTAGAAGTAGCAGATTCAGATTGGAGATATTTCAATTTGTGTTTTAGACAAACACTTTATTTATCGGCGGGGACTTCGGAGGGCAGTACTGTATTTAGGTGACGCCTCACAGAGCTCTTGGATTTACTCAACAGTTTTACTAAGTTGTACGGTAACGTTAGACGTTTTCAAATGTATTGGGATACATGTAGCCGTGCCGATGATTATGAATTGAATTGAAAGTATTTTAACGGCTCATCAACACAGTACAGGTTATTTAGAGCCGCCCCAGAGAGAGGGGAAGGATACATAGGAACCCGGGAACCTGCCCTACTCTTATTATCGAATAGATTCCTATTCTTTAACGTGCTCGGAGGATAGACCGATACACGGGACCGCCCGGTTTACGTCCCCATCCGACGGACGAGGCTAAGGAAAAGTGTCTTGCCCAAGAACACGGAACTTAGTGGCACCACGGAGGATTGAACCCGGGGCCTCCGGTTACAAATCCGCCGCGCTACCGACTGCGCCACACCAGCCCGCAGCTGTGCCTATGAATGTATATGGAAAAGAGGGGTATCAAAACCTTCAGTTATACATATTTTTAATTTCCGCAAGGGGTTCGGAGGTGCGGGGGTTCTGGAGTGGTTTTTATACCACTTCATGTACATGTTTTGCCTCCCCACCTGTGTGAAGAAAGGGCATGCCCCTCGGGCTCCGATTTGAGAGTGGGGTAGGTGTGGGGCAGAATATATTTGCCACGTCCTCACTTCAGTAGTTAGCCAAATGATGTGTTTGACCTCGAGTGACCCAGAGCCACGCCACAGAACATCTTATTATATGTGCTCAACTCGAATGCATGAGAGTTTTATGGTAACCCTAGTAGCCTTTTTTCCAACTAGTTTTTGACTAGTAGTCTGCGATTGTCGAAAGTGGGACTGATAAGTGTCCGATTTTTAGCTTGATCAGCAGAGCGTATGCCATGGTGCATTGTTCTTCTGTAAACTTTTTTTGTGGCGTCTACTCCTCTGAAACTACTCTACGGATTTTCATGAAACTACACAGGAATGTTGCTCTTGATAACTTGTTGATCCTAGCAAAATTCAAGATGGCTGCCACGGCTAAATATGTATTTTTTTGAAAAACAAATTTGTAGCGACTACTTCTTGAAAACTATAAGTGATTGATGTGGGACTTTTTATATTGAGTGCCGCGCGAATCTACGCTGAGTCAGTGTTTAGACGCGGCGAATCCAGGCGGCATAAGTACGCCATTGTCGAGTCACTAGTTATGATGACACTCCGAGTTACTCCGCGTCGAATCCAATTAACCATGAGTGCACACCTGTGGTGGTTTATTATTGGGGAAAAATGTAAATTTTCCGACAGCTTTTCGGGGGAAGTTGACAGCGCACTTGAAAAAGCCAATCCTCAGAAAAGGACAAACAATGAGACGCCGAGTGCATCTTTTCTGTGCAAAGTTGACACGACTGATAAATACAATGAATAAATTTCGAAACAAATACGTATTTCGTTCTTTTAATGCATTTTAAAATAATCCCAAGTTTTGTTTGTTTCTGTTGTCCGAAAGTTATTTCTTCTTCTACCGTCATAAATACCCATAATCTTTGGCCAGGTATATTAATTTTAACAAGGCGTCACTAACAATGGGTTTATGACTCTGAATTTCTTTTCTGACTACAGAACCCATCGATGTATCAATAATAAACAGCAGAATAGTAAAAAATTGTTACAAATAACGATTATTTAAAAATATCATTTCCAGTATAATAATTACTGAGTTAATTTATGTTCATTCTCCGCAAGGCCGGTAACCGCCATATAAATGTCATGACCCAGTATACATAATCCGTGCATTCGAATTTTACCACATCCGCTTTTCCAAAACAAAAGTAAAATTGTCTTCTGCTTCGATTTCTGCAGGTTACAAGCTTCTAGGCCCATTCTCCATATTTTATCTTGATGTAAATAGAGGATGAGCCTGGCATGTTCATTCCCGTTAGGGCCATATAACCTTTCATGCGTTGGTTCGCCTTAAAATCCCAATTCAATTATTAAGGTTAATAAGCATTCTTTAAATAAACTTTTTCGTTCGATTATGTTACGTTGATAACTACTTATCTGTTTTTATATAATAATTTATAAAGAAGACAAATCAATGACAATCAATATTTTCTGACGTCAATCCTTTACAGTTTGGTGCCATATAACCTTTCTTGTGTTGGTGCGCCGTAAAACCCCAATTCAATTCTGCTTTGATTTTTTCTATTTAAAAGTTATTGAATAATTATGCATTTAAATGACTGCAATTAGAAACAGTTGCACCTTTTACCTGTGCAGTTTCGTAATTACGGCGAGAACTTTTAACGTAGCTGATTCCTCGGCGTGAAAGAGTAACTTGGAGGCTTCGCGTGAGCTGTACTGTAGCTATCAAAAACATATCTGTCTAAGAGCTTCAAGGTCATTGACCTCTTGTTATAATCTTATATTATCAGTGCCTGTAAACGATAAACAGATGCTCCAGAAAGAGGGAAATAATATATATAGAAATATACATGGACATGGGAATAAACATTTGATCTCTGAATTGAAAAATGTTTTTATAATCTCTTATATTGTCAGTGCCTGTTAACGATAAACACATGCTCCAGAAAGAGGGAAAGAAACTAGTGTTGGGAATCGGCTGAAAATTCATGATCGATCATCATGAATATTTAACCGACCGATGATCGATCATTAATCGATTAAACATGGCTGCTACAAAAGTATAAGCCTAATTCCCATAAGCAGTACTTTGGGAACTGGTTCTGCCCAGCTACAGCAACCACAACTCATGAAGAATGGCGTGTCGCGTTGGAAGCCAAGGGTTACGGGAAAAAGAAAAAGAAAGATTTAATGTTATCGTGCACAAGTATTATTATTATGCCATGTGTAACACTGTGAATTACCTATGAACTGCTGAGTAACGTTGTGGATTACATGTGAACAGCTGAGTAATTATTTGGATTACCTGTGAACAGCTGAGTAACATTGTGGATTACCTGTGAACTTCTGAGTAACATTGTGTATTACCTATGAACTGTTGAGTAACATTGTGGATTACCTGTGAACTGCTGAGTAACATTGTGGATTACTTGCGAACTGTTGAGTAACATTGTGGATTACTTGCGAACTGTTGAGTAACATTGTGGATTACCTGTGAACTGCTGAGTAATTTTGTGGATTACCTGTGAACTGTTGAGTAACATTGTGGATTACCTGTGAACTGCTGAGTAACTTTGTGGATTATTTGTGAACTGTTGAGTAACATTGTGTATTACTTGCGAACTGTTGAGTAACTTTGTGGATTACCTGTGAACTGCTGAGTAACTTTGTGGATTACTTGCGAACTGTTGAGTAACATTGTGGATTACTTGTGAACAGCTGAGTAACATTCTGGATTACTTATGAACTGCTGAGTAACTTTGTGTATTACTTGCGAACTGTTGAGTAACTTTGTGGATTACCTGTGAACGGCTGAGTAACTTTGTGGATTACTTGCGAACTGTTGAGTAACATTGTGGATTACTTGTGAACTGTTGAGTAACATTGTGGATTACTTGTGAACTGCTGAGTAACTTTGTGGATGTCTTGCGAACTGTTGAGTAACATTGTGGATTACCTGTGAACTGCTGAGTAACTTTGTGGATTACTTGTGAACTGTTGAGTAACATTGTGTATTACAGTACAGCTCACGCGAAACCCACACTTTACTCTCTCACGGCGAGTGAGGAATTTGCAAATCGTGTAATTACGCAGAGATTCAATCATTAAACTATGCGGAGTCGGAAAAGCTTCTCGGCGTACTTACGCCACGAAAGTACGCCACGATACTCCGCGTAGACAAACTCGGAGTTCGCTGAGTAAAAACTGCACAGGTAAAAGATGCAACTTTTTCTAATTGCAGTCATTTTAATGCCTAATTATTCGATAACTTGAAAAAATCAATGCAGAAGACTTTTGTTTTGTTTTGGAAAAGCGGACATGGGAAAATTTGAATGCCTGGATTATGTATACTGGGTCACGACAGTTATATGGCGATTCCTATTACCGGCTTCGCAGCGAATGAACATAAAATTCAATAAGTAATTATTATACTCTAAATTGTGATTATCTTTTTAATTGCAACACATTTTACTATTCTGCTGTTTATTATTACATCGATGGGTTCTTTGGTCAGAAATAATCAGTTAAAATGGTAAAGAATTCCGGGTCATACACCCGTTATTAGTGCCGCCTTGTTAAAAGATACATACACGGCCAAGGATTATGGGTTAAATGTCGGTAGGAAAACTGTGACTTTCGGACAACAAAAACGAACAAAACTTGTGATTCAATGCATTAAAAGTTTGAAATACATATTTGTTTCGAAATTTATTCATTATATTTATCAGTCGTGTCAACTTTGCACATAAAAGATGCACTCAGCGTCTCATTGTTTGTACTTTTTCTGGTGATTGATTGCTTTTACAAGTGCGATATCAGACAAGTTGAAAAGTTGTAGGAAAATTCAGATTTTTTCCCAATAATAAATCACCACAGGTGTGAACTCATGGTTAATTAGATTCTACACGGAGTAACTCGGAGTGTGAGTGACTCGACAATGGCGTACTTTCGCCGCATGAATTCCCGGAGTACAAACACTGACACCGCGTAGATACGCGCGGAACTCTATACAACCAAACTCGGCGAATCGAGTAAAGTGTGGGTTTCGCGTGAGCTGTACTGTACTTGCGAACTGTTGAGTAACTTTGTGTATTACCTGTGGACTGCTGAGTAACTTTGTGGATTACTTGCGAACTGTTGAAGTAACTTTGTGGATTACCTGTGAACTGCTGAGTAACATTGTGGATTACTTGCGAACTGTTGAGTAACATTGTGGATTACCTATGAACTGTTGCGTAACATTGTGGATTACCTATGAACTGTTGAGTAACATTGTGGATTACCTATGAACTGTTGAGTAACATTGTGGATTACCTATGAACTTTTAAATGTATATCAAAAGAAAGTCAACAAGTAGTGTGGTAATATTACATTTGATTGTAAAATTGAATCGGATTTTATGGTCTCACCAACAGCTTAGGTCATATATGGCAACTTTCCAGCTTCCATTTGTGGAGGAAGACCCCATGTGGTGCTATGGGCAGTTTTCGTGTACGGACGGGCACCGCCCCTACATTTGATTGTAAAACAAGCGTAACTGGAGAGATGTCGCGAAATGCTGCCTAGCTGAGAAATTCGTGATGGAATATTTGGCCATGTTTAAGTGTAATATTACTGTCTCAGAAAGTAAATGAAATAAAATGGGGTTTTACGCCCTGTTAAGACATCATATTATATCAAATTGGGCTAGCAACTTGAGAGGGTAATCAGATGAAGGATAAAGTTTCCCAGCAGCTGCACCAAGGAGAAAACATAGGCAGGGCAGAGGTCCATAGCGCTTAGATGCAAGGCATTATCCACTGACCAACCCGAGGCTACAAGAAATGGTGACAGTCACCAGTGTAATGTCTCTGCGTTTGTTGTGAATAAATAGCAGCATTCCATTGATATTACTCTGTTTCCAAGCCCTTCATCTAAAATATCTTCATCTATAATGAAAGGAGCTTTCAAGAAACACTTTGATACTATTATTATACGGAATGTGTGACAGCAGTGTTTTGTTGTAGCTATGAGAATTAATTGTGAACTTTTTTTGTGATAAATTGAAAGTTACTGTCTGCAAACATTATGGTAATTCTCAATATGCTAGTACATGTAGTCTTGAGTAATACTGAGGAATCCAGATATGGCCTACATGTTAATTTTTGAGGACTATTGTCTCAAAATCTTATAAAAGCAGATGGTAAGATAATCATATATGGAATAGGAACCTCGATCCTTTATGTATGAAGGTCCTCCATGGTCCAGTGGCCTGATGCACTGAATTACTGAATATAACACGAACATCCAGTATGCATTGAGTTTCCACAGTATCGTTTACGTTTAAACTTAATGTATGTGATGTTAAGTATTTAAAAGCACACACAGCAATCTTGATTTGTTTTTAAACTCGCAGCATAAATTTTTTCACATAACTTGCATTTGTTCAAAAATAAAGACACTAGTTTTAATTAAGGCACGAATGATTTAATTACTCGCATCCGAACGACTAACTAGTTTATTTATACAGGTACGTATTTATTATTTCGATTCTAACACAACAATAACCCCATTGTTTACGCTATTGTGGGCCACTATATATTATCTCGGAGGTCAAGGTAATCTGGCTGCTATGTTTACAGGCTGTTCCATTGGGCGCGCCTATATGCAAAGTTCTGCGTGTTACAGTATGTTTAGACACACAAGTAGTCACTTGACAAACACTTAAGTAATTGCTTACGTCATACCATTATGTTCTAGGTTAAACTGCTTTATACACAAAATTAAGGGTATATCAAACTAATAAAAAAGAAATTCACAAAAAAAAACTGTATTTTCTGTAACTACCAAAATACATGAAATTACAAATGCACTTCACATGTAGACTGTACTTCCATATATGTTCTACTCAAAGTTTGTGAACCCTTAAAGGGATACATGGTAATCTTGATTTTTATTCAAGTAGCAGTACAATTTTTAATCATGCTTCATTTTGATTTTAAAACTGCTTGTATATAATTAAATAAAAAATGATATTTCTATCTTTTTTGTATATATACTATTGGTTCAATATAAATGAAAGTTAGTAATATGTAAAAACAATTTGATTTAAACTATTCTAATAATTAATAATAATGATTGTAAATATGCAAGTTATGCAGAAAAACTAAGGGGACGCCACAAATTTCAGCAAAACAAGAATGAAGATTGCTGTGTGTCCCTTTAAAACCAGTATTTAATTATTTTGACAGGTTTTATACACATAATTCGGAGTTCAGTGCTGACAAATGTTTTATGGAATACTATATTTTCTGTATAAACTACCAATATAGTATACACATGTAACTACAAATACACCTCAGATGTAGTTTGTGCTTCTTCCGTATGTTCTACTTAACGTTTCTGAACCATTAAAACAATAATGCATTGTTTTTATTGAACCAAATTCACTTTTTTTGTGTTTGTGGCATCATATGCCTTTATTACTTATTATCATTGCCATTCATGTTTGTCTTTTTGCGTGTTTTGGGGGTAACTGTGCTCTATGAAAGCTGCATTTCCTGTTCGACCTTTATATCTATTTTTTAGTGTACCAAAACTTTAATAAACAAAAAGGTATGAAAAGTATTTTTTCTGTTACTAGTACCAATGTCAATACATATGTCCTTCAGATGTAGTCTTTACTTTTTCCGTATGTTCTGCTTAACGTTTCTAAACCATTCAAATCAATATTATATTGTTTTTATTGGTGTACCAAATCAGGCTCTGCAGTAAAATTACAAAATTAATACAAATGAGCTTTCCTTTTAGTGATAACTTATTACCAACACACTTAACAGCAACATTAACAACACACAGCAACAGCAGTATACAGGGCCGTCAATCTGTTTTGGGGGACTGCGACCCATATCCTTGGGTGGGGGAATTTTAGCGTGCTTTTACAGGAAAGAGGGAATTATTTTGTGGTCATAATTTTAATTATAATCATTGTCATGTTTAATTTGTATTAACTACAGTTCATACTCAATATTTTACGTACCAGAAGTTTTTTTTTATAATTTTTATTTTTTTATTTTTTATTTTTTTCAGGGGGTAATTTTGAGTCTGAAATGGGGGGGAAAAATACTTTTTGGAGGGGGGAATGCGTCCGGTTACCGGACGCAAAATCGGCAGATCGACACCCCTTGTATAAGAAAGAACACTATATTTTACCGAGGTTACATTAACACCCTGTTTTATAGCAACTTTACTTATACCATGTATACAGCAATAATAGGATCTTAACAGATTTTTATCATAGTTTTACACTAAACTTTTTTTAATAGATTACTTCTAAATCATAACGTTTTTAATACAAAAAAGTTTGTTAGTTTTCATTTTTGATGGCAGACTGCGCAACATTTAAACAAAAAACAAGAACATGACAACCAAAAATCCCTAATAAAAAAAATTAACGTGCATTTTAATGACTTTTCACTTTAAGGAGCAGGGGGCGGCCACATCGTTTTAGAAAGAAACTGTTAACAACCAAACAAAAATACATAAATAAGTATGTTAACATAAGAATTTACATGTAACTTTTCAGATTATAGGGGTGGGGTGGGGAGTACATGTAACAACCAAACAAAAGTACATAAAAAAGTATGTTTACATAAGAATTTACATGTAACTTTACAGATTATAGAGGGGGGTGTGGGGAGGGGGTGAGTGAATCCCTCCCACCCTTGTTTCCAAATAAAAACGCCATTTCACGTGTATTTTCATGACTTCAGTTTTAGTGGGGAGTGGGTGCATCTTTGTAGAAAAACTGTTAAAAACCGCATAGAAAACAAACTAAAAAACACATCATAACAACATAGTTATATAACTTTCATATTTTACCGTAGTTGTGGGGCGGGTGCACCCCCGTCTGAATCCCACCTTGTCCTTTTTCTGACAATTCATTAACAAATTCCTCTTCTATCTCTTCCCCTCTCCTCCCTCCGCTTTTCTCTCCCTTTCTTTTCCCCCTATTTTCTTTGATTTGTAGCCCTGAAGAACGACACCCAACTGCGTGCACCCACGTCTGAATCCCACCATTGTCCTTTTCTCACAAATCATTAACAAACTCCTCTTCTCTCTCTTCCCCTCTCCTCCCTCTTTCCTCCGCTTTTCTCTCCCTTTCTTTCACCCTATTTTCTTTGCTTTGCAGCCCTGAAGAACGACACCCAACTGCAAGCACCCCCGTCTGAATCCCACCCTTGTCCATTTTCTCACAATTCATTAACAAAATCCTCTTCTCTCTCTTCCCCTCTCCTCCCACTTTCCTCCGCTTTTCTCTCCCTTTGTTTCCCCCTATTTTTGGCTATTTTCTTTGCTTTGCAGCCCTGAAGAACGACACCCAACTTTTGCGCCACAGCCGTTGCGCTTTTAAGTTTTGATGACCGTACGTTTAACCACTAGACCAAGGCTATTTATTGGTATGTTCAATCTGTATTAACAGTAAATAGGCATTACGTAATAACTAGCGCGCACAAACACCCATCAAGCACTAAATAACAAGTCGAGATATGGTTGTTTTGAGGCGGAATATTAGTTTCATATTGATACTATATAGTATAACACCAGGCAATGTTAATTTACACGTCCGAAGGAAAGGAACTCTATAAGCAACTGCTTTCGTTCCAATCCTTTTTCACATTTTGTATTATGTACATTTTCACTGATTGTATACATATTTGAAATAAAATAAGTTTAAACCAATTGGAAATAAAGCAGTGTAGGGCCTATGCTTGATGATTCTGACTTCAAGTTTGTGGGTGAGTTTTGCTAGAATATTATATATATATATATATATAATATATATATATTATGGCTTAGTTGGGCTAGAGTATTATATGTTGCTACCGATATCAAAACATTCGTTAGGAAAGAAATCACATTTTAATTATGGACGGTAGTGTTTTAGCAAAATTATTTGAAATGATGATGAATATATACACTTCAGTATAGGGTCCTACTGGACATTAGTGTAAAATAAAGAGAAAAACGCAATATGTGTTTAAATGTAATGACTAGTGCGTACAGACATAATTTAGAACTTGAAAAGGGAATATTATTGACATCCAGAGTTTCGGACAAACACATAATGTAACTTATTGTAAACTATGAACTGTAAATGATTACAGCATCAGCATACAGAAACATATGAATTGTAAATGCTTAAACACAATATATTTTTTGTAAACACTTTAATAACATTACTAAGGTTATGAAATTTCAATGTTGGCTATTATTGTTCGAAATAAGTATTTAGTTATAATTGAGATTGCATATCAAAGATTTAAAGTCTGCACTATCATATGATTAAAACATACAAATAAGAAATATGGTTTAATAATTGTAGGAATAACAGAGAAAATGTATATTGTGTCGATACATATGCAGGCTATATAACTTGGTTATTTAATTACTAATTGATGCATTTGTTGAAGAGCGCTTTGACTAATAGTCATTATGGTGTTGCGGCATATCTGTGAAGAAAATGTTCACAGCTTCACTAAGACTGTTTGAGAGGCAGTTATAAACACAGTAGGTGGTTATATACAATGTATCCATGGGCTATTTGAAGCTAATTACATAAACATCTTGTATCAGTCCTATATAAAATAGTTATACCATATATCGGATCAGACATCTATACACGTTTCATGGGGTTCAGCACACAAACACACACACTATCTGACTGAGAATGGTATTTGAACAATATCACACTAACACAAGTAGTTTGTGCGCTACGGAATAAACCTAACAATTAGAGAATGTGATTTAGAATATGACAGAAAGGGGATCCCTTTGAATCTACTAAATATCTACTAAATAGTTTAATATCTATATATTGTGTTATACATAATTTGAATGGAACGAACATGAATATGTGCAAGTATTATATAAATGTATAATTGGTAATAAAGCAGTGTAGGGTATATGCTTAGATGAATCTGGGCTACAGTATTATATATATACATTTCAAATAAAATTGGATTTTAATTGAAATTCAAGCGCAGACACCAGTGTTTCCTACACCACATTTAACCGCAATAAAATGTCATTAAATTGTATGTAAAAATGGAGTTTAAGATGAAATTTTAGCGGACAACAGTGTTTCCTACATCACATTTAAGCTCAACAAAATTGCATTAAATTTCATATTAAAGTGGAGTTTAAATCAAACTTATACTATAATAAAATTAAATGCTATTTAAAGGTGAATTAAATCTGAAATTTAATGGTGAATTAAGGTTGCTATACTAGGAATTTAAGTGTAGTTTAATTGAGATTTAAGTTGTGATTAAATCCCTTATTTCATTCATTGTTATACATGGATTAGGGGTACATACACTGGTAGTGACTCAGATAATGTGTAGATATGTGGTTCCGTTTGATCACTGTAATGATAAAGTGATTCTTGCGAATACGTCAGTAGACCAGGGTCCCGTTTTATTAAACATCTTACGATAAGTCTCAAATTTTAAAATCGTTCACTTTTTTCACTTAAGCATTCAGTGTAGACAATTATGTGTGCACGTAGTGCAGAAATATCACATGTATAAGAAAATGAAATGAAATCACGTTTATTTTAAAAGTGTAATTTATAGTGAAGCATTTAAGAAATTGATTTAGGATCAAAATGGTCGTAAGTTGTTTCATAAAACGGGGCCCAGATGATTAGATGATCCAAGGACTTGTGTTTTGGAAATACAGGTGTATGTGGAGGAATGCAGTGCCGATTTTGGCGGAAGATGGGATTTGTATATCTGAATCTGTTGGATAGCCCAAACGTTTGTTCAAAATGAGGGACTGTGTAATCATCCATGCAAGTAAATATAATGATTATAGCGCTCACATGAGTATTGGCCCATTGTCGAACTTCTCCGAAATCGTATGGTCATATAAAATCTGTGCTACTTTGGTTAAGATTTCTCAAGAAATGTGTCCTCTATCGTGTTAACAAGATGAACTAGAACTACATGTATCACTGAACGTGATTAATACCCCCGCAACACCAATTTCAATTGCAAAAAATGCATATAAAGAGAAACATTTGAATCATTTAACCTCTGACTTTTAAGTAAGTTTCATAAAGGATGAATAATAAAACAATAAACAATGGGTATTTAGGAAATAGTTAACAATGAAAGGGCCATAACTGCGGCGCTACCAGTGGTATCTGGGGGAAAAAGTACTAATTATAAAAAATATTAAGAAAAAAATATATAAATAAAAAGAAAAAAAAAGAGAAAAAAAGAAGAAAATAAATTAAAACAAAAAAAAAAGACCTGTGTAAAAGAGTATGTGAGTGGACCTTTGGAAACGGCCGAACACGATAAACATTAAATATTAATTTTAATATTATTTGTAAGTTTTTTTAAGATTGCTCTGTCAAGGCCACGTAACTCCGTCAAAAATCAACGAACCGGAAAAAAACGCAATATGCACTACTAGACATTATATCAATCCTTCCTGCCTAGTTTCGTCAAATCCAACACTGCGTGTAGTAATAATAATAATAATTATAATAATAATTATAATTAAAAGAAAAGAAAAAATAATAACTAAAACAAGAAAATTATAAAAAAGAATAATAATAAACAAGAAATCCGCGGATTCAAATGTCTCGCCTAACAGGGCCTGGACTTAAAAATAAAAAGGTCAATGATGCTTAAATGAAACAATGGAGTTTGCAGCTTGCTGAGATGACATTAAAGTGCATTTGTTTAAAAACAAAGTGCAATTCTATTACAAATAAGAGGCCCAAGAGGGCCAGTGTATGCTCTACTGGCTAAAACGGCTCGTATATCAAGGGTTGTCAACATAAAATTCCCATCATTGCTTTTAAAACATTAACATAGGATGGCCTTAGATCGCTCACCTGGTAATCATGGGCAATAAGTCTGCTGTGTCTAGTATGGCATGGGTATTTTTTAATTTGTCCCACTTTCTTCTATGAATGAATTGAATCGGGGTTTTAAGGCGCACCAACACATGAAAGGTTATATTGCGCCTAACAGGAATGAACATGCCAGGCTCATCCTCCCTGTACATCGAGATAAAATATGGAGAACGGGCCTAGAACCTTCTCACCCTGAACTGCAGAGTTGCTGCAAATTCTATTGTAGACACTCCATTTACGCTGGGAGCCACGTTATAGTTTTTCAGCCATTGCTCTAGTGATACGAGCGAGATGGCACCTGAAACAATGCAGGTGTCATGATGAAGACTTGTAATGAGCATGAACAAAAAAAGATAAAATGAACATGAATTTGGGGGGTTCTACCCCTCTGCCTTCTGGGATCTGCAGTGGCCCTATTATTTGCCCCGTAACCAAACGGGGCCCCCGGAACCACACGGAGCATGAATGAAATTTCATAAAAATGGGTGGTGGGGGGGGGGGGTTATATTAACAAACTAAACAAATATGGTAAAGATCAGATAAAAAAGGAAGTAACTACAGATTTAACAAAGGAAAATACAATATAGCATTTTTCAACAAATCAGGGCTATAACTCTGTCGTTACTAACAAGATCTAGCTGGTTTTCGAACTTGTCCAATATTTCATTGATATACCGCGCTTTACACAACTAGACATCTTACTGAGGCTTCTTGTCAAATTTTGTAGAAATCCAACAAGCCGTTTAGCAGGAGTAGCGCCAACAAGAAATTTAAAGTAAAAATGTCAAAGGGCCATAACTCCATCATAGATCAGCAACCTGAAACAAAAGCGTGATATGAACAACTAACATCTTACCGATTCTTCCTGCCAAGTTTCGTCTAAATCCAACAAGGCCTTTAGGAGGAGTAGCGCCGACAAGAAATTTAAAAGTAAAAATGTCAAGGGGCAGTAACTCCATCGAAAATCAACGAACTGGAAAAAACGCAATAGGCACAAGTAGAAATCATAGCAATGCTGTCTGCTAACACGGCGTTATCACAATTATTTTTTTTTTAAAAAGTAATTAAAAAAGTATATATATGAAATAAAAAAATATTCAAAAAAAAAAAAAATACATTCAAAAAAAATAAAACAATAAAAAATTAAACAAATGAAATAAATATATGTCAAATAATAAAAAAAATATATTAAAAAAACGACATATATTTAAAAACAAATTAAGCAAAAAAAAAAATACTAATAATAAAAAAAAGAAGGCGAAACGTCTGGTAAAGTTTGATAAAGATCAGATGAAGAATGAAAGCCCTATCGTATTAACGAGTTTTCGAACTTGTACGAGCTTGCATTGATATTAACAATATGTTTAAGTTTGGTAAAGATCGGATGAAAAATGAAGGTCCTTGGCCAGTAGAGCTAAAATTCATCAACTTCAAAAAGTAAGTCAAGGTCATAGATGAAATCCAAGCTCCAAAAAGATGCACTACCCAAGACACAACTATGTCAAAATAGAATATTTTTTCTTCCAAATATTAAGCTATAAATTAGGTTTAAAACATCTAGTGCATATATAGTTCATGAGAAAGTGATGTAAATGTAACAATTAAAGTTATCTGCCCTTTGCTTGGATGCTGAAGGTCACATCCACATTTGCTTTGTCACGTTGCAATGTACCACTCAAGATATACTATAAGCAAATTTTGAAAGGTCTTAGTGCATACAGTTTGTGAAAAAGTGCCCTAAACGCCAAAGTTGAAGGTAAACATTATAAGGTTATCTGCCCTTTGCTTGGAGAGTCAAGGTCACATCCACATTATGCTTTGTCACGTTGCGATGTACCACCCTAGCGCAAAATTGACCTCAAAGCAAAAGTTGAAGGTAAAATTATTAAGTTATCTGCCCTGTGCTAGGAGGGTCAAGGTCACTTCCACATTTGCTTTGTCACGTTGCCATGTACCACTCAAGATACAACAATAAGCAAAGTTTTAATGGTCTAGTGCATACAGTTTGTGAAAAAGTGACCTAAACGCAAAAGTTGAACCTAAACATTAGTAAGTTATCTGCCCTTTGCTTGGAGAGTCAAAGTCACTTCCACATTTGCTTTGTCACATTACGATGTAGCACCCAAGATACAACTATAAGCAAAGTTTGAAAACTCTAGTGATACAATTTGTGAGAAAATGACCTAAACGCAAAACTTGAATGTTGACGCCTTCGTCATCGCCGCCGCCGCCGGAAAAGCAACACCTATGTCTCTTTTTTTCTTCGAAAAGGCGAGACAAAAACCTGTGTAAGTTTTGTTAAGATTTCTCAAGAAATATGGCCTGTATCGTGTTAACAGCATGTAAAATTGCATTTTTTGCTAATTCAAAGGCCATAACTCTGGTGTTACTGGTCCGATCTTGCCCATTATCGAAATCGTCCGAGATCTTATCGTCATATACAATCTGTGTAAGTTTGGTTAATATTGCCTAAAAAAGTGTGGCCTATATCGTGTAAACAAGATGAACAAATGCATTTCTTTGCTAATTCAGTGGCCATAACTCTGGTGTTATCGAACATTTCCGAGATCTTATGGTCATATACAATCTGTGCAAGTTTGGTTACAATTGCTCAAGAAATGTGGTCTCGATCATGTAAGCAAGATGAAAAACTGCATTTTTGGCTAATTCAGGAGCCATTATTCTTGTGTTATTGTTCCGATCTGGCCCATTATCGAACTCGTCAGAGATCTTATGGCCATATACAATCTATGTACGTTTGGGTAATATTGCTCGCTCAAGAAATGTGGCCTATATCGTGTAAACAATATGAACAAATGCATTTCTTTGCTAATTCAGGGGCCATACCTCTAGTGTTACTGGTCCGATCTGGCCCATAAACGAACTCGTCCGAGATCTTATAGTCATATGCAATCTGAGCAAGATTGGTTAAACTGGCTGAAGAAATGTGGCCTCTATCGTGTAAACAAGCTAACTATTGGCGACAGACGACGAACGACGGATGCCGGACGAAAAGGGGTCACAATAGCTCACCCGAAGTGAGGTAAAAATGGTAGTGTAATGTGTAACAGGTGTGTATAATAGTTCAGCGGCATGTAATGTTTATGTAGGATCACATGTCTAACTGCACAGCCGGAGTAATACAATTGTACAAGTAAAGTATCGTATTACACTAGGCTGATTATCTTGTCATAGCAGCATTGTCACTTTTCAGGTTGTATTTCCATCCATATGTATATATTTGATATATATTTGTTTTCTGTTGCCGTTCTTTTAAGTGAAGATAGAGGAATTAAGACCACCTCTTCAATGTCAGCTTGAGCCACCTGTCACTAATGTTAATATTCCTACCATTCTGTACCACATTCTGAACCACAGCATCAGGGATCAGATTTGTGACAAATATCAGTAACTATAGATTCAGTCACTGGATAAAACTGCATATTATATCTAGCACCATTGGCCGGATAGCCTAAACATTTATCTGACACAATTCGGATATTGTTTTTTTCACACAAGTGTTAGCAAGTATATCTCGAAAAATTACACATGCATATATTTGAAGTGTTTCAGATGTAAATAAATGTTATTCGCATCAATAGTGTTTCTCTGTCTAGCAGCTGACAAACTCAACATAAAATGTCTTTCATAACAATACAAAATCAAGAGCTGTTGGAGAACAGCGCAGCCCGACAATTCGATTTTTCAGAGAATAATAAATTATATAGCCAGGATATACCATCAGAAAACAAGGCTAAAACAATGTGGGGTGGGTTTCGGGTGCGGGGCGGGCATAAAAACTCGGCCCGATATAAAATTCATGTTAGGATCTCATACAAATTATAGAAAAATTTGGGGCAGGGTGAGAAATTTTATTTTTATCAGTTTAAATCCAAAATTGCTGTCATTTGAAAGAAATTTTTGGTCGAAAGGCAACTCGGGGAGGGAGGGGATGAGAATCTAGCATTTTTTTATTGAGGCATCTTTTCAGTTTTTTATTGATATTTCATCTGTGTATCTGAATTTAATCTAAAGTGTTTTATATGTAAATAATAATTGCGTTCAAATTTAAATTTTAATATCCAAATATGGAAGTTAAAAATGAAAAAAAACAAAAAAATACAGATATATGTAAAAAAACAAAAACAAGAAACATTCGGTTGGTGATGATGATGGGGTGGGGGATGGTTGGGGGATGGGGGGCAGGTTTGGGGTGCATCATTGATATATAGGTGTAGATTTGATAAAACTAAACAACAGAAATATGTAAAAAAAAAAAAAAAACACAAACAAATAAGATAGCTAGCTATATGTGTGAGAATTGACTAAAACAACACAGATATTTGCCAAAAACATCTGGTTTTGAGTGGGGGCGAGGGAAAGGTGGAAGTGGGCATAAGATAGCTATATGTATAAGTGTGTAAGAATTGACTAAAACACACACATTTGTAAAAAAATGTTTATAAAAAATCGGGTTTCGAGTGGGGGCGTGGGGGGCAGTGGGGAGGGCGGGGGGCATAAACTAGCTTTACCTGTAAGTGTGTAAGAATTGATTACAACACGGAAATATGAAAACAAATGGATTCGAGTGGGGGAGGGGGCTGGTGCGGGCGTGGGGGCGGGTGGGGGCGCAACATAGATATGTGTAAGAATTGACCAAAACAACACAGAAATAATTATGTTTTTTTTACGCAACTGTTTACAACCTACTATAAGGAAACCAATTCCTAAATTTGGTTGAACTAGGACAAGAAATGTAAAAGATATAGACCTGTTAACACAGCTTACACGCAAAATCTGATGTGAATTGAGACAATTATAAGGGCTATCAGAATTTGGGTTCCATAGGAGCCCACAAGTTACAGGAACCAACAGTACATACGCAGTCCTTAAGATAATGCTATAAGGAAGCTCATGACCAAATTTGTTTTGTGCTAGGATAAGAAACGTAAGCGATATAGAACTATAAACACAGCTTACACGCAAAATGTGATGTGAAATAAGACACATTTTATGGTCTATCATAATTGGGTTCCATGGGAGCCCCTGGCTTACAGGAACCAAAATTACTGATGCAGCCCATAAGATAATGCTATAAAGAAGCCCATGGCCAAATTTGGTTGTGCTATAATAAGAAATGTAAGAGAGATAGATGTATAAACACAGCTTACACGCAAACCTTGATGTGGGACGTCTACGCCGATCCCGGGGTGAGTACATAAGCTCTCTTATTCTTCGAATAGTCGAGCTAGCAAATGTGCGATAAGTGGCACACAGTCAGTAGCCCTCGGAATACCATCAACCTGGCAATACTGTTTTATTGTAAGAGGAGAACAACATTACTTGAGATTAGTTACTAAGTCAGAACTAAGCGTTTTATGCAATAGTTATCAAAACAGGGGCAGTGTCAATAAACTATAATCATATTAGTTCTAACATATCCACCTGAAGTGGTGTATGTATAAAATACACTTATAATAAATATAACTTGGCAACATTATTTATATGCAGAACAGTCACGCATTAAGCATTGCGTACAAGAAAATTTACCTTAAAATGTCGATTTGTGGTTTTGTCAAAGCCAATCGATTTGCACAATTATATGCTTACATAATTTAGATTGGAATTAGAGGTAAATACATGGAATTGGTTATGTGCTGCCTTTTAGTATTATATTAACACGTGTAATCGGTTTTAATGTTAAAAAACAGACAAAACATAGCATTGACATTATATTCTCTGTCATGTCACTAAAGTTGGCCCTCTAATCATTAATCTGCTGTGATAATACATACGAATAGCGTTGGGTAGATTTATACTTTCTAAACAAATTTAACCACTGACAATGTAGATACTAACACAATGCGCAAGAAGACATTAAAAGTTTACATGCACAGTGTACCAAACAGATATAATGAAACGAATACTTGGTCCTGCGTGTATATCAATTATTCAGTCATTTAAGGCAAAACTATTTCATATATTACTTTTGCAGATGGCCGGGGCTAAAGAAAAGATGAGGCGATATTGTCTAATAACACAGAATAACAGGTTTATTGTTATCGAAATATGTGTATTATGCCTTTAAACTACGAAACTTTTAATGTACGTTTTGTAAAGAGAGCGCTGTTGTTTATGTTGTTAAGACGCATATTTATAGGTTTAGTTGATTATCAATGCACATTGTGTGCATATGTGGGAAATTACCAATTAAAACAGCTGTAACCTTGTCCTGTTTAGTAAACAAACAATTGATTGTGTGTTGATTGTGTCTTTTTAAGTTGAAAAACTATTTGTCCATGTGAACATTTTACTGGTGTATTTTACACAGTTGTAAATAATTACTATTTTAAAATTGGTTTAAATGGTTTCAATGAGAAAAGTAATTTGTGTTTTTATACCTTGTTTACATTTTAACTATAATAGAAGCTATTGGCAACGTAAGGTTCCCGGAATTCCTTTAACTTGCACGTGGTTATTCACTCCGATCTTCGGAGATCGCTGATACCGATATTTATTTACAGATATTGGTGGTGTATTCTCTAATACTTTTGTTTTCTTACTTGAACAGGTGGTTCCACTACTCCAGCCTTTAAGGGTTCTGAGTTTTGTTTAATCACCCTTAGGATAAGTATGTTGCCTGCTTTTTGATTTGGTATTTTGACTGTTGCATGTGAAAGGCAGGCTTCATAACCTCTGCACCCAAACTAGATTCCCTTTTGTTTATTTCGCCCATTGTTTTCTCGTTTTGGGCAAAGCATTTTATTAGAAACTGAAAAATACCACATTGGAGATTCCATTTTCACCGTCATACGCATACCATCTTGGGGATGGCTCAAATTTCTGTAATACTTACATGTTTAAATATTGAGTTCTGCTAAACCCGGGCTAGAGGGCGTGAACGTTAGCAAGCAATTTCCACTACCGTCCATGAACTCAAGTTAATAAACGTTCGAAATCACATAAAATAGTATTTGGTATACATACACATCATTGTATTAAATAGACACCACGCATGCACTTAATCGTTAAGCCGGATAACCTGTCTCAAATACTACAGCATTATTCCTAATAAGGGTGCACCCTTAAGTCAAGTTCAACATTATACCACAGTCTCCGGATATTTTAGCCTTATAGAAGCGAAAACCAGTGACTAAATTTGAAGAGAAAGGTATTATTTTAAATGATTTTCGATGCCATACAGTTCGTGGGATACACACCTGAAATAATATTTTAATAATCTAGCTGACAAAAGTGAAGATCATTTATAAAACCGTACAAGCTCTGAGGAAATAGTTCCTATTACATACGTTTTCTTAATGAATGTATTATATAATGTGCTATTGCATGATGACAACATGACTATAAAACAGGAGAGTACGTATTTTTATAGAACAACAAGAGGCCGAGGGTCTCCTGTATCGCTCTACTAGCTATAGGGAGTCTGTGGTTGGGGGTGGGTGGAAAATTAGTTGCAGTGGCATATATGACAAAATACTTTGCCTACATTGAGCAAAGTGGCAGTCGAACACCAATTAGTGCTAGTGCCCCCAAGTACCCATGTAAAGGGGCCTATGTAAGCTAGAGTAACAAATTCCGTTTTATAAATGATTCCAAATGTAGACAAGATAGTAAATGTTTCTTTTTAACCAATTACCCCTTAGAGGGCCCCAGCAGACGGAACCAAACGGAACCAAAATGCGAAAACTTATTGTGCATCTGTTATCCTTAACTAAAAAATACACCACACATGACCATGAAATCTAAAAGTATATGGAGGGACTTAGCATCACAAGGCGGAAATTCCGTTATAATAAATTACCGCAAGTTCCCCAAGTTGCACTCCTGTAGACGGGACCCTTAATGCTGGCGGTCAAAACTCGTTTATATAATTATGTTGTGCATCGAATCTCTAAATATACATACCAAATTAGAACTAGTCGTTTTTTTAGTACAGATGTCTCCCCCACCGGCGAAAGAGCCATACATCTAGGCTTAGTAATGACCATTTCTACCAAGTTTCGTTGAAATCCGATCAGGGGATCAGGAAAGCTAGTCTGGACAAAGTGTTTGTATTAAAACCTTTAAAGGGCCATAACTCTACCAAAATCATTCAACCAGAAAACGACAATAAATTACGCAACCATGTTTCGTTGACAGACGACCGGTGGTTGAGGAGAACAACACCTCCAAAATCAATCAACCGGAAAACGAGTCCAGATAAAGTTATCTATATGGAACATGACTGTCAAAAACCATTCAACAGGAACACAGCGATGACATGAGCAACTAGGTAAGTACTAATCATCTCTGCCAAGTTTCGTTTAATCCGGCCAGGGGTTCGGGAGAACTAGTCTTTAAAAAGTTAGTGTATTAACACCTTTAACGGGCCATAACTCTGCCAAAAATCATTCAACCGGAACATGACGAAGACATACGAAACTTGGCTTAGTACTGATCATCCCTGCAAAGTATAGTTGAAATCCGGCCAATGTTGCAGAAGAATTAGTCCGGACAATATGAGTGTACAAAAACCTTTAAAGGGGCATAGCTCGCCGCCAAAATGCATTCAACCGAAACACGACGACGATATGCACAACTAGGCTTGAAACTGATAAACCTTGCAAAGTTTGGATGAAATCCGGCCAGGGGTTCAGGAGTACTAGTCCGGAAATTGTGTGTGCATGAAAACCTGTAAAGGGCCATCAATCCGCCGAACATCTTTCAACCGGAACCAAGTGATGACATGCACAACTGGGCTTGGTACTGATCATCCCTGCATGTTTCGTTAACATCCGGCCTGGGGTTCAGGATAAATATTCGGGACAAAGTTTGTTTACTAAAACCTTTAAAGGGTAATAACTATGCCAAAATCGTTCAACCGAACACGGTGACGATATACGAAACTAGGCTTCATAAAGCCCATTATGTGTTGCTTTAAAGTAGAATATCGCTTAAGCCGGTGCTAGGAGGCACGAGAGGTGTTTCATCTTATATTTACCTCTCATGAACAGACTCAATAAAACCGAGTCTGCTATCTTGGTTGTGTCTGTTGCTTCCAAGGGATCACGTTTTCAGTATTTATTGATACTTATCATTCCTGCAAAGTTTCGTTGAAATCCGGCCAAATGAAGGCCCTATCGTCTTAACGAGTCAAAATACAGCATTTTAATTCAATCAAGGGCCATACCTCCGGTGTTAATGGTCCGATCTGACTGGTTTTCGAACGTATCCGCGCTCTGATCGATATTAACAATCTTTTTAAGTTTGGTAAAGATCTTATAATAAATGAAGGTGCTAGAGTGGTCGCAAGGAAGTAAATGTCATTTTTCAGCAACACAAGGCCCATAACTCTGGTGTTACTGATCCGATCTGGCTGATGTTCGAACTTGTCGCGCTGTTATTAATATTAACAATCTGTGCAAGTTTGGTAAATATCTAACAATACATGAAGGTGCTAGAGTGGTCACAATGCAGAAAATTGCATTTTTTAGCAAAACAAGGGTCATAACTCGGAGGTTACATGATCCGATCTGATTGGTGTTCGAACTTGTCCGAGCTTTTATTGACCTTAACGATATGTGCAAGTTTGGTATAGATCAAATAATAATTGAAGGTGCAAGAGTGTTCACAAGGCAAAATATGGCATTTTTCAGCAAATCAAGGGCCATAACTCCGACGACGACGGACGACAGACAATTCGCCATCCCATAAGCTCTGCGGGCCTTTGGCCAGAAGAGCTGAAAAAACAGATAATATCGCAAATTATCATTTTAATTTTCAAGTCACGGAAATTAATATCTGTTATAAATACTGTCATTTACAACGTATGCGAATTAATATGCTTTAAACCAAAAATCCGAAAGCATGGTATAATAGTGTGAGTTACCCAACACTGTTCTTAAAACACATATTATGATAGTCTAGATGAATATACACATATTTCCTATCAATATGTTTCCTAAATAACTATACAATAAAAACATACGTTCATACGAGCATTTAATATGTACTGTAGTAAACATCCGTGGGTACTAAATATGTGGTTTCCAAATACAGAGGTATGGTTATGTGAGTTTTATAATATACCTTCATCATCGTCTTTACTTTCTACTGTTTCTTCTTCCTGCTGGATACTATATTCACTCTGTGTTTCATTGGACTCATTCCGGTTAACTTCTGGTGCTTGGAAAATAGAATTAGAAACTAGAGTTATATTAAATCGCGTACTCTCGGATGCTAGTCTCACTATTCACCCAGCAAGATCATACATTTTAGAATTTATGGTGAAATTCAGTAGGCATTTTTATGGTACATTTACGAAAAGATATATGCCATGTAAACGATGGGCTGCATAGTACCCATAACTGTGCTAACTTACTATGCAGATTCCACTTTAAGGGCATTTGTTAACTTTAGGTACATGTATAATTTAATACTTCAATTAAGATGAAAGCATTCAGTTCATGTTGCCAAACTACTTGTAAGACATGACTTCGGAATATTTTGAACACTGTATAGGTCTACATGGTAACATAACTTACAAGTTTGCAGTACCAATGAATGCTTCTAAGCTCATGCAAGGCATATCTCTTAGCGGTATCCACATTACACTTTAGGCCAGCCATTACAATATTTATGTTTGCCCTTTCCCGACTGTATTTTCAGATGTAGGGTAGGTAGGCTTTTTTTTAAAGCATAATTTAACAAATGGAAAGAAAACTCTTATTGAAACGGAATCCAAACCTCTAGTATGATTGCCTTTTAACATACGAAGAAGCATTGCATTATTTTTCAACAATACATAATAACCGTGTATCCGGAAATGACAGCATTGGGAAGACTTGTTTTATGTGTTTTGGAAAATAGAAGTTTTATTGTTAGAGCTATTAATTATGGTCACACAAAAAGGGGAACATTAAGTAACTCAGACAGAAGGAGCCGTTACTGTATTCCAAAACTTAACGTGCTATGCCAATTTTAAACAAGAAGTCAATGGCCTTTAAACGCTCTACGGATAGGTCTAAGATAGCCAGATAGGCCAAGGATTTTTTTTAATGAAAACCGGATTAGGTATTGTTATGTGAGTTGTATAGTATACCGTCATCTTCGTCTTTCAGTTCTATTGTTTCTTCTTCCTGCTGGAGAGTAGAATCGTCTGACTCATTCTGTTCAACACATGGTGCTTGAAAACAAGAAAGAGAAACTAAATGTGTTTTAAATCGAGTGCTTTCGGCTGCAAGTTTGGGAGCCGTTGCACTCAGAAAAATCTTACATGTTAAAATATTGGTCAAATTCAGTTCATATGAGGCATATTTTGTTAAGTTGGTAAAATTGAAGAAAATATAAAAGACATGTAATCGATGAGTTGCCTAGTTAACCATCACTGTGCGTACTACATATGCATGTTACTCTATATTATTAGGTACATGCATAAGTATATGTATGTAAATAAAATATCAATCATTTTATATTGCCAAACTACCCTAAAGACAATATTTCAGAAAGTGTTTACCAAGGTATCTGTCTACAAATGACTAGTTTACGGTACCAATGGATACGCCTAAGATCACGCAAGGCATACACATAATGCCAGCCTTAACAATATATATGTATTGGTCTGTCCCACCCTATTTTCAAATGTTAGGCATTTTTAAAGAGAAATTTAACAAAATAAAATAACAACATTGATGTTTGGAATCAGAGACGATGTTTTAATTGTGTTTCGTATGTGTTTATTAAATCCCTCTGAGGTCGCTGTACCATTGTAATCTAAAATGTATTAGCGGCATGTAAAACAAGTTATACATGCAGTCATGTTGTCTATGCCTGAACATTAAATATAATTGTCATGGTTGAATTACTTGTGTTGTAGATTTTGAGTTACATCGAGAATCGTGAGTTTTCATTATTATTGAATTACGTCTCTAATTGCATGACACGTTTTGTTGTTAAAGTTTATCATAATATTAGAGTAGATTCTCACTTTCTTTCATCTGACTCATTCTGTTCAACACCTGGTGCTTAAAAAATAGAACGAGAAACTAAATGTGTTTTAAATCGAATGCTTTCGGGTGCAAGTTTAGGGGCCGTTGCACTCAACAAGATCTTACATGTTAAAATATTTGGTCAAATTCAATTCTTATAAGGTATATTTTGTTAAGTTGGTACAATTAAAGAATATATAAAAGCAAGGTAATCGATGAGTTGCCTAGTTAATTATCACTGTGCGTTCTACGTATGCATGTTACTCTATAACAGCATGTATTATTATAAGTATATGCATGTAAATAAATAAAATATCAATCTTTTATATTGCCAAACTACCCGCAAGACAATATTTCAGAAAGTTTTTACCACTGTATCTGTCTGCAAATTACTCATTTGCGGTACCAATGGATACTTCTAGAAAGGCATGTCGCATGACGGTATACACATTAGGCCAGCCTGAACAATATATATGTATTGGTCTGCCCGACCTAATTTTGATTATGTAGGCATTTTTAAAGAGAAGTGTAACAAAAGAAAAGAACAGCATTGATGTTTTAATTCATAAATAGAACTGACATGTATTTATAAATGATAAGTAATACAACGGTTTAAAAACAAATCGGCCAAATGGCTCTGAGTTGGCCCTGATTCTCTCACCAGATTACCATATCCATTGTATACACTTGAACATGTCAAAAACATGTCTGGTAAGTTTAGAGATTATGTTTCAATTGCTACCATTATAAGACAATGCAAAAGTGTTACCCCCAGGAAAAATTAAATTTAAAACAGGTTTGGAAGAGGATCTTTAAATATGGTACACGCAAAAGTTCAATATCTCTTGTAGTTTCAGAGAACAGGATTTCCTATATAACTCTATGTAAAACTATCACCCAAGTGCGGGGCGAGATTTAACACTAGGGTCACCATTTAACAAAAACGTGTTAGGGGAAAAAATATTATGCTGTACGCCTTTTGGAATCAGAGACGATGTTTTATTTGTGTTTCGTATATGTCTATGTAAAACATGTGGCCTCTGGGCTGGGACTTAACTTGACCCCGGGTCGCTATTTGAGCAAACGTCTAGAGGACCATACGCGTATAGTGCATGCAAATGCTGAGACTTCTAGATTCGACTTATAGTTTCAGAGAAATGGATTTAAAATGATTGTCCTATGCAAGGCTTATGTTAAATCTGTGTGGCTTTCAAAATGTTGTTCTAAGTTAAATCTGTCGCCCAGGTGCGATTTTATCCCTGGGTCACGATTTGAACAATATGTTTAGAGGATCATTAGCTAATGCTACATACAATGTATATTTACGAGAGCTATATACCTTGTTGTTTCAGAGATACTTTATGTTTTTTCATGTGTAAGTCTCTGTAATACATGTGACGCTTGACCCAGGGCCAAATTTTACTACAGGGTCGGCATTTGAACAAACGTCGGGTTCTGATCAAAATCTAGTGTATATTGGTTTTCATTCCGATGGCCTCGTTTTAAAATTGAACACCCGTCATGTGACGAAAGTAAAACGTTTAAGGGAATTTAGATTTGTAACTATTCAAAAGATGTTTAAACTGTCTATTCTGTCATTTGTAACATTTTAAATGGGTTTCCCATTATTATTTTTTGTCCGAGAGATGTTTTATTCACTTTCTAAAATGTGTTAAGGTATGGGGGTCTCTTTCCGAAGTATTGTTTTATACTTTTTCCGGAAGTTAAATGCTTTCCCTGTTTTCTACTTTGAGATTTCAGTGTGATTGTTATACAATTTGGCGATTATTCTTTTTTAATTTTTCTTGGGTTTAAATAATGTTAAAAGACACTGTCTGTTGCTTTTATAATTAAATTCTAAAGAGACTGCAAATAACCAGTTGTATTAACAATTAAGCACCCACCACTATTTTCAAGATACTGTGTTCCTTGATGTTAATGATACATTTAGAACATTGCATTATCTAAAATATTATCATGGGTTTCGAAATTATTTTATATATAAAACAGAATGTCAAGTCAATCTGCTAGGGTTCCATGAGAAGTAAAATCACGAGCCTTTATCTTTGGGTAGGTTATATCACTAACCTCATTATTTTCTTTTTTAGCTAAATTCTGCATGTTATACATTGTTGACTGTTTTACCTCCCTTTCATAATGTTTAAGACTACAAGTCGTATCTCCTTTGCGTCGAAGATAAAACGTGAATTATCGTCGCATCTCATATTTTAGTAATTGCCAAAGAAGTATACATATGTAATGTTTGTCTTTAATAATACTAAATGTATACGGTTTGATAACAATAGGAGTTTTAAAGATCAGAGTATGACCAATTGATATTTTCCTCATCAAATTATGCTTTATATGCAGCAGATTGCAAAACAAAATGCTAAGCAAAAAGTACTACCATACGTTGTGACATAGGTGCAACTCAAGATGTTTGGTAAGTTCAGTAAATAATTTCTATACTTTCCAATATTAATATACGTCTTTGTGAACATGTGACTCCCGGTGCAGGGCCAAATTAAACCCAGTTTGGCCAAGTAAACAATCTTGGTAGAGGGCCGTGCGCTAATGCTACTTGCACAATATTAGACCTCCAGCTCTTGCTGTTTCAGAGAATACTTGTCAGAACATTTCCCTTTATAAATCTTTGTAAAAATGTATATCCCGCGGCGGCGCAAAATTTGAATATGTCCACATGTGCAATTGTTGTCCTTAACGTTGAAAAAACACGTTGCTACCCTTAACGTTTGTTTTGTTACTTTTAACAAAAGAGATGAGGGTTACGTTGAACGGATGGTGTTACCCTCTTATATTGAAAGTGTTACCTTAAACGGTGTTCTTTACCTTTAACAAAATGGTTCCCTTGAACGTTGTTACATGCGCCTGATATAATAAGGCAAATAATGTCAGAATATTAGCGAAACCAGTTGTGGTTGAATTCTCGTCTGATGCTCACATTTTTCTGTATGGCAATAATCAGGCGATACAATGAATTTTCGGAACAGGAAAAATGCGCATTTCTAAATTAAGACTCTCATACTCTTTTAATGCCCGACAATGTAAACAAAGGAAATAATTTGAGTGGAAATTAATAAGTATGTTCATTTCTGTTTTATAAATGAATGAGCGTAATTGTTCCGAGGTTCCGAGGTTCTGGAATATGTAGGTGTCAATCCAAATACGAATACAACCATCGCAGAATTTCAACTGCATATACGCTAAATACATGTAGGACCCATGATGGTCCGCCTGATTTAATTCTAATAGTTTTAAAAGTTCGGCATGAGTAACTCGATGACTCGGCTATATTGCATTGTATAAATCATTATTATACATTCATATGATGCGTTATGGCTGTAACACATTCTCGTTGTGTGATCGAAATATGCTTTTATTGAGGTTTTATTAAGTATTATTAATGTAATAACAAGGATTCGCCGAGTCGTCCAATTGCTATTATTTGTATTTGCTAAAAATATTACTTTAATTTTCCGGATCATATCTATTCCATGTAACGCTTGTGCTATATAATACTTATACTGTATCACAATGCAATTACTTCAAGAACTCCAATTAAATTTGAATATTTTAAATACCTGATACCGACGATTCTGTTGGCATATCCTTGACATTTTCTGAAAAAGCAAAACAAATACTAAGATGCATAATCATCATGGCCTTAGAATGCAGTAATGTAATGTTCGTGACCATAATGGTCTTATAGTATCATTATTCAATATGCGTAATCATCCTGGACTTTTAATGCCATAATTAAATGTTCGTGACCATAATGGTCATATAGTATCATTATTCAATATGCGTAATCATCATGACCTTATAATGCCATAATTTAATGTTCGTGACCATATAGTATATCGCTTAAGCCGGTGCTAGGAGGCGTCAGAGGTGTTGCATCTTATAATTACCCCTGAGAAAACGAATCTGCTATTTTTCTCTCTTGTTTGTGTTTGTTGCTTCCAAAGGATAACCTGTTCGGTATTTATTAATCGTCTGTTATATTATTTACTACCAACACAAATAAACAAATGGGTAAAACATATTTATCCAGGAAGAAAATATAAATATAAAATTAACGTGTTCGTGTTTCATCATTTTGTGTATTCTTTTGACATGTTTAATATAGTTTTAAGTTTTACTTAATATATGTTTCATGAATATGGTGCACTGAGTTATATGCTTGCGGGCCAGTAGCCAGCCCTGAAATATAACCGAGGCCGATCACTTTATATGGAGGTCCGGTGGCATACACCCACAAGCCATCCACCTCAACACAATGATTTTTTTTTACATATGATTTACACAAGGACAACTGTTTTGGATTTAATCAATACATTTTTGTCAATGATTAATTATTTATAGATATTGAAATGGTTTATATGTAAAGTATGTACATTTCAAAAATATTACCGAGGCAACGACACCATCCTTATTAATATGAACTAGGTACTATCTAAGTGACGGACAAAAGCCATGACCAGACTTTGATGCAGTAAAACATATATTAGTTAAACTGAAGCATGCACACACAAACATCAGAAGCTCAAGATAAGTTGCATAAGGAAAGTATTCACTCGTTAGGGGCGGACACATGCTTTGAGATAACGTATTGCGGAGTGGGGCGCAACGTTTAAAACCAATAAACATAAACTGACAACTATTCATCCAATAAAAAAAATGAAATTGGATATTTTATGACTATTCAGTTATAGGTAGGCTCAATTAAAAGAAAGACAAACATATTGACAACTCCCCACCACACCCCCTCCCACCCTTCTTAAAAATACAATTTAGTTTACATATTAACTTTTCAGATTTTATGGGTTAGGGAGGCGGGCGCGCGAAGTGCTCTCCCGCCTGAATACGCCCCTGCTCGTTTTCGTTACAAGATGAAAATGAAAGAGACATGTTTCATAGGGCATGTCAACAGATCATTCAGTCAACATTCATTATAAAACAGGTGTCTATTTTGTTAATACTAACTTTATTTCAAGAAGGTAACATAAATAAGACATATAATTTACAAAATACACGTCTTTCAATATTGCCATCCATAAATCAACAACATCATTTTATATTTTTAAAATAAGGTATCACGAAGTACACTAGAGTTTCATTCTTTTATTAAAATAAAGGATTTGCATTTATTCGTAAATGTAATTAACATATGCGAAGCTCGTATGTCAACTTTAATCAACTACCATTTCTGAATATCCAAAAGTACGTTTAAAGTCAGAATATCCCAGCTAGCACAATAACGTTGTGACAACGTTGCAACGACGTTGTATCATAACTTCCAACAACGTAAAATGGTATACTCATAGCAACGTTGTGACAACTACATCTCGGGGTTTACGAACCATAAAACATGGGATCGCCCAATAGAAGCAAAACAGGATGATCCTGAGATCATATCTACATGGTCTCAAAACTTTCAGACCCCGAGTTGGGACATGGACACCCCCGCCCCTCCCTCCCCACATAAAGATATTTCTGCTTTCTTTTTATCACCACCCACAGTTAAGCCTATGATAATAAGTGAGGGGGCCGTACTTGAAATACCCCCACCCCACCAATCTCCAACGGAAACTTTGACCCTAAGTCGCCGGTTAAATCCCGACTTACATATGCTGACATAGTTGTCAAAACTATTGATATTAAGAGCCACATTCCCACTAGTAAACTTACCACTCCCCACATAACAACATTACAAATTGGCTCTCTTACAAATAACCAGGCCCCTGTGTTAAACGGGAATACGTCTACTGTGGATCAACGCCCCTCCCATAAAGTAGACATTACTAAGTCTTCATATCAAGACAATACATTCTACAGGAAACAAGGGGGGCAGATCCACAGATTAAATAAGCAAGTGCTCCGTCCCTCTATTTTAATCCCACAGACCCCAGTGATACCCTTTAATACTTCCCCTGTTACATCCCCTATTTTAATTATAGACGAAACAATAACCGAACAACCTATTTCCCTTAATAGCCAATCGCGGAATCAAATCGAAATCCCACCAATGTCTCAAAAACAAAAGTTCATTACTCCATAATCTATCTGGGGTGGGGGGTATAATATTTTTTATTTAAATATTCAAAACCAATGTAACATTATATATGAGTCAAATATATACAGTATAGAATACACTTTATAAAAAATTATTATGTTTTCTTATTTATTATACTTATTTGAAGTGATATCATAAGTAGATACAAATTTGGTAAAACGCACAATGATAAAAAATACGAATATACAAAAAAAAAAGGATTCATTATCAAAACATATTTTATAAAGGGAGGTAATTAATATATATAAGTTGTGTTGGAACTAAATACAACGTTGTAAAAACGTTGTTCCATAACGTGGTATGGACGTTGCATTATAACGTTGTTGAATAAAGTTTATACAACGTTAACACATCGTTATGACTTAAACGGGAAAAAACAATTTCGGGTCTAATAATATCTTTTTGGACATCTGAATTATATTAATACATTTTTCCTATGAAATACTGGAATCCCTGGATATTTTGTAAAAACCGAACGCGTAACGTAGCCACAACGTCCAGGTAACGTTATATGACAACTTGACCGAAATATAACCAAACCATAACGTTGTAATAACGTTGTGTGTTTGCTGGGATGCGTATTGTCAACCTTAGCGGAGATGTTAGAGACTTTGTGTCAAGTATTTGTGTATAATATTACCGTCTAATTTGCATTAAATCCCCCGAAGTACCCAGCCTTTAATAGAAACAACTGATTAGAAACGTACGCTTCGTTAAAAAGGCACGCTGACTGTTTAACTATTGTGTTTAAATAAAAATTCCATTGCTATAAATAAACCAATTGTGTCTGCACACTTCCTGTGTTGTGCTTAACGTCGGCGCAGTGTGTAGGGATACAGCATAGTTAGTACACAAATATGTATTCGGCATAGTGTGTACAGTTGAATTTTATTCCGTTTATTTGTTAGCGTAATTCTCTAAGTCGTAACGCTTCCGAGTGCTTCGTCAACTGTTTCAGTTCATGTGGTAATAAGATATTCTGCCTTTAATATTGTTTGTTCTAAGTTTTAAATTAGCCGTATCTTTCAAGCAGTTGATTTGAAGTTTAAATTTGAATTTGTAGAGAACTTTATTAAATTGTTTAATAATCCGGAGTTCCACAAGCAACATCCCATCCATTACGTTGAAGTGATGATTTGATGAAATGAAGTTAATGAGTCAAGGAAAATACAAAAGGGGCGTGTACCCTTTTTTTGTCGTGGACGTTTTACGCCCACACACACAAATATCTACCAGATTGGATATTGTGAAATTAGCCCATGTAGAAAAGCAAACTCACTGTGAAGCATTCAGCATTTAAATTCAGTCTAAATTTCGAAAATGTTCATCAGTGATCCAGTAAAACTTATTAATACGCTTGTTATACATACAACCACAAACTCGAAAAAAATAGGCATTTTTGCCCTACTTATAATGCCCATTTTCATCAAAAAAAGAAGGGTTACTTTGTATTATAGGAACTACATTCGACTACACTTCGGAGGCTTACATGTAATTAGTGGTGGTAAACATATAAGAGAATAAAACATGTTCAGATGTTTCTTAAATGAGGAATTTGTGTGGTCATTTTCATAACAAGCTTAAAAACACGTACTTCATGCAAATCGAATGATTATTTGCCGAGATATGGTTTTGTGAATACCAAGGACAATAATCTGAAATCGACAAAAGTCAGAGATATTATTTTTAACTTTTACACTATCTGAATTGTCATATCAAAGGGCATTTCTTGTCAATACGCCATATTAAATAGATCGAATGTTTAGAACAGTCAATCGACATTAATATAAAATGCATTTTAGATACAATTAGGACGATGAATATGCCAATTTATGTCGATGTTCATGCCAAAATTGATTTGTTTAAGCAAATTCTTCCAAAATTGGTGGTACCATACCTGATTATAGTAGCGAATACGAGCTCAATAATGCCAAATGTACCGCTAAAATCAAAATTGATACTAGCTACCAAGTCGAGTTTAAATGATAAGGAATAGTATTTTTCCTTTTACAGAATCTTCATTTTGTAACAGTATCCTATTTTAGGGGTGTAGGGGAAAGATTTAGTGGATTCATGCCTACCAAACGTGTTACCATGCGTATTTAATTCTTGAAAACATGTTGCAAACATGCAACCCTACATGTTGATACAAAACAGACATAGTTCAATTCCAAACACTTCACAAACACGTCATGTCAAACACGAAGAAAAAATGAAACTCAAAATTACGTTTTTTATAGACAAAAATAGACTAAAAACGCTCAAAACATATGTAAAAACTATGGAAAACTTATTTCTGAGCTTATTTGACCATTTGCTATCGGAAAAGTGTCCCTAGGTACGAATCTGAACGAGTCCTAATTACTGCACGCAGCTATTATAGGTATTACACCACTAATTATTTTCCCCATGGACACCAATGTTAAAGTGTCACATATTAATGATTTGCTGCAAATTCAACTCAAGTATGGATAATGCAGCAGTGTAATGTTTATATAGAAAACTAATTTTCCACTTGAAAAATCACCAAAAAAGGTGGGGTCACAAGACATGTAAGAAAGTTCTTGTTTGTTAAATAAACTGATCAAGGATACAGCTGTTTATTTCATTTATACTTGCAGTTGCAAAGATGTAATGAGAACAATTTAATCGGAAGTCTTTGGGAGTTTTGTAATAAGACTGCGATAACTAAATTACACAACAATGTTTTTGTCTTCCCTGGATGAAATAATTGATTATATTGTTTTGATTACGTTCACAAACATAATCGTCAACAATAGCTAGCTTTTGAGTATCCGAGTCCAAATCATTTACAGAAATAACTTCATCATTTGAACATTCTAATATGTCTTCGACTGGGATTTTATTATTTTTTGCTATTTTATCAAAACGCTCTGATAAAACCTGATACTTTATCTGCTCTAAGTTTTTAGCAAATAAATAACTTTGTCATAATACACTAAAGGTTTTAACAACATGTGAACTAATGTGTCTTGCCAGAACCTGAATTACCACAAATTAACATTCTAAAACAGCAGTGTGGCATAAAGTTCCATATCTGTTTGAAATTGCTGATTTCTGTCTTCATGTCATAGTTTGGAATTTCTATTATAATACTAACTAGATAATATTAATATTATCTAACTACTATTATATATGTCTAAAGTGTATTGTGGAATAAAACAAATCCCTTATGGTAAAAAACTTGGAACAGAAAAAGAATGCATTAAAGCTAACCAAGTTAGGTATTACGGCTTGAAAAAGGTTTCAGAAAAACTTTCCGAACCTAAAATGCAAAAAAAGCCAGATTTTAAAAAAGCAATAACAACACAACGGGGAAAATTATCAAAAGTGGAAGAACATCCTAATGTTGTTTATCTCATATAATTGGAAGCTGAGAGCAAACAATTGCTAATCTTTTAAAGAAATATAAAAAGATCGGACAGGGAAAGTAGCATTCAAGGAGGACAGTAAACCACAAAACACAGAAACAAACACTCAAACAGACAAACAAGAAGGCAAAAGCAATAATAAATGCAAACGACATCACAAACACAAAAAGGGTTGACAATAGGGCTACCGCCTTGGAACGGTCAGTGGCAAAGTAGGCCACTAGGGGGTTTAAACCGGTTCTAGGGTGCACCAAACCTCACACTCATTTACCCTACTGTCATCCCATTAAAACAGGACAGTGTATGCCAATATCAAAGCAATCGAAGAAAAGAACAAAAAGAAGAAAACAAAAACTCCGAGGCAAATAGTTAAACTTAATATAAAAGATATGACTCCGGGGCAAGTAGCTAATCTTAAATGACCCATTAATAAAGAACAAAATCAAGAATATAAAAACTCCGAGGCAAATAGTTAATCTTAATATCAAAGACATAACGCGAAATAGCTAAAATATAAAAAAGAAGAAGAAAATAAAGCAAAACATAGTTAACCTTGAAGCAGGTATAAAAGGCATAAATGCAGAACTGCAGCGCGAATAGCTAAAGTATTAGGGGAACAAAAGAAAACTAAACCACTATCTAAGCCCCCAGCCAAAAAAGTAACCAAAAAGTAAAATAAAAAATAATCATAGTTTAAACGTAATATGATTTAACTTATCTTAACTTATCTTAACTTATCTTATTTTAATCTAACCTTATATGATACATGTCTTTGTTAAAATGGAAAGAATTGGTAGATAAAATGCAAATATCAAATAACCTTGTTAAAGAATACGAAAATAAAGTAACTCAAAAAAGAATAGAAAAAGGAGCTAGTCGTGATTTATACACAGAAATATTTAAACCTGCAACAAGCGAAATAAAAAGTCAATCAGAAAAGTTAACTGAGCAGTTAGTTTCTCTCCCGAAAAAACGTCAGCAATTAGCTATTCTTCCGTCAGCTATAATTGAGGAAGCACAAGAACAAGATATATACCAGGGAATATCTCAGTTATTTGCAGGAGGCCTCGTAAGAAAATAGAACATGTCGAACAGGTAGTTACTGGTAATCTAGATGCTGGAATCAATAAAGAAGTGGTGAGTAATCATGATTTACCCTTGCCATCGAAGGCAGCTTAAGATAAATTAAATTTTGGAAGCATAACTGATCGTGCTAATGAGAGTATCAGACAAAATGGTCGCGATAGGGCTGTTCTTACTAACCAAATTAAAATGGAAAAGAATGCAACCACGAAAGAACAATATAAACAACTCAGAGAAAACTTAAAAAAAAAGTCAGAAGCCTTGAAACATTATAGAGAAAGAATTGATGCAATGATTATGCATAGTGAAGTCTTTTCAGGCAAGGGATTACAACAACATAAAAATTCCTACAAAGTCGACAAAGATGGCCACTACGGAATGTTACAAATTGATTTACATAAGGAGTTTTAAACAACTTCTTTCATATGTTCAAACAACTATAGGACTAGAGAATGACGAAGACGTAATCAGACTTGCCTTTAATAAAATGTTAGAGATTCAAAACGATTATAACTTTACAAAACCTCTGCAAATGTACATAAGAAAATATAGGTTAAATGGACATGATATTCATTCATAATTCTTTTTCAAATTGTTTCCATATCCTATCGTACTTTTCTCTAGTGGCTTTTGTTCTAATCGGTTTTGTTTCTATTTTTATTTTTAATATTTCAAATAATTTTTGAAAAATGTAATCAAATTTGATCGATCTTTTTCGGCGTTCTATTCTATCTAAAATCTTAACAATTTTATAAAACAACTCCTCAAATATTTGTCTTTTCGTGGGGGATAAATTATATTTTATCAATGTTTTTTTCATATAGTATTTTCTAAGATAAACAGTTTTCTTGCGATTGTAATTATATCCTGCAATGAGATTATAACCGCTGTGAGTCCCACACTTAAAACAGATACGTTCATTATCAAAAACGTCACGTACCATTACAATTTATGCATGCATAAGTGCACTTGTAGCAAAGCTTGGTTCCAACGCAATATTTGCAGCGCTTCTTTTTATTAATTATGTAAAATAAGATGCAATCTAAACACACTCCTGGAGATCAATAATATCCAAAACTCTTTTACAATATTTGAAATCCATTATATTATAATATAGCATTATATCATAAAGTTAAATAAATATATGCTTAAATAAGTCACATCATGTAATATTATAAATAAAAAAAGTAGAAAAGACAATTAAAAACTTCCAGGAAAATCAAATGATGTATGCTAAAATAGTTAACTTTGAAAATGTGAATAAAATTGACAAAGAGTTGATAGTTTTTGCAAACTTAAAAGATGTCTGAACAAATTATATCCGAGGCACAGCAACTAAAATAAATAAGAAAGATATAAACAGGTTGCATGCTTTTTGTGAAACAACAATTTCATCAGCAACTTGTGGTATTATGACTGAGGACTCTTTTATTTTTTACTATAGCATGTTATTAGATTGAGGAATTGATATTATTGTTTATGCCTAAAAAAATATCTATGTAATATAAAATGAGTGTTAGAGAAATTGAAAATTCCCCAAAACAACACAGTAAAGTTTTTAAAGTCAATATTGTAGATAAAACAGGCCCGCGTGCTCAACTTTGGTAAACAAAATAAATTGTTTCAAAATTTCTTGAAACTGAATTAGCACGAACAAACGGCTTTAAAGTGAATATTAATTTGAAACTACATTTTTCAAATGTATCGCATGATAAAGACAAAGGTGCTATAACTATATATAAGACAGCTTATTTTACCTCCAAAGCAATATCAATCACAAACAAAAATGAAATTCAAGATGCACTAAATAAAACATTTGAAGAAATGGTAAATACAGTTGGAAATTGTATTCAAATGGGACGTGGTTGGCAAATTGAAGTAATAAACGCGCACTACATAAATCAGGTTAAGTACAAGCCTTTACGAGGTAGCTTGTATTTAGCATTACAGAAATAAGTTGCTAACTCTAGAAAAGGATTAATAAATATAAAAATGAACAAGATATTGAGTGCTTTAATTGGTGCCACTTAGCTCATACGTTTCCTGTTGAAACACATCCCGAGAGAATATCGCATTATAAAAAGCATATCGGAGATCTAAATTACAAAGCAATAACGTTTCCTGTGACTATCAAACAGCTTCTAAAAATAAAAAATAAAAATAGTATACGTTTTAATATCTTGATATGAAGATAAGCAAGTGTATCCTTTGCATATATCAAAAAATAAAGAAAAAACTACTTGTGACATGCTTTTAATTAGCGAGAAAGAAAAAAATCATTATGTATGGATAAAAGATTTTAACGGGTTAATGTATAATCAAAACACGAAAAAGGAAAGAATATGGTTTGCAAATCATGCTTGCAATGCTTTACATTAGAAAGGGTGTTAAAAAACCTGAACCTGATTGTCTTTCACTTAATGGTAAACAGGCAATACAAATGCCAGAAGAAAATAAAAGGTTAAGTTTAAAAACTATGATAGGCTATTAATGGTTCCGTTTGTTATATATGCTGACTTTGAAGCAATAACTGAAGACATTTCTTCAGCTCTAAAAAATCTTAAAAAATCATACACATAAGCATATCAAAAGCATTCTGATTGTGGTTACGGATACAAAGTTGTTTTTTCTAAACCATTTGTGACATTTAGAGGACCAAACGATGTTAATAAGTTTTTAGTAAAAACGATAGAAGAAGAAAAATATTGCAGACAAACTATGTCGCAGCATTTTAATATTTTTTTTAACAATGACAGTATCACAAGAAAAAGAATTTAAAAAATCTAAAAAATGTCATATTTGAAATTATAACAATTATGTGAAGGGCGACACAATGGTTACAGACCACTGTCATATAATTGGAACGTTTAGAGGGAGTGCCCATGAATCGTGTAATCTTAATTTCAGGTTAACTAGAAAAATACCTGTTGTATTTCATAACTTATGAGGATATGAATCACATTTTATAATGCAGTATATCGGAAAGTTTACAAAATATATAAATGTCATACCAAATAACATGAAAAAGTATATGACTTTTATGTTAGGATTTTTTTTTGTGTTTATTGATAGTTTTCAATTTATTTCTCAATCGCTTGATAGTTTAGTAAACATATTCCATCGTTTACGTATACATCACAAGAGTATCCTGGTGTAAAGCTAGAGTTAGTAAACAGAAAAGGTGTTTATCCTTATGATTACATGAATAGTTTGAACCGTTTTTAAGAAAAACAATTACCTAATAAAAAAAATATGATAATGGACCTTTGGAAACGGCCGAGCACGACAAATACGAAATATTGCAGTCTCGGTTTGATTGAGACTGTTCATGAGCGGTAGTGAAATATGCTGGCTACCGCTCACGCCCTCTAGCCCCGGGTTGAGCAGAACTCAATATTCATAAAATCAACAGTACACAGTTTAAACCATCCCAAAGATGGCATGCATACGGCGGTAACTTTAATTTAAGAAATAATGAATGAGTACCTGTGTTTTATCGGTGAATAAAATACAGCTAGGAGTTCGGATGCGTAGTAATTAAATCACGAGTGCGTTAGCACGAGTAATTTAAATTATTCGCATCCGAACGACTAACTGTATTTTATTCACCGATAAAATACAGGTACGTATTTATTATTTCGATTCTAAACCAACAATAACCCCATTGTTTACGCTATTGTTGGGGCACTATACATTATCTCGGAGGTGAAGGTAATCAGGCAGCTATGATTTACAGGCTGTTCCATTGGGCGCCCCCGTATGCAAAGTTCTGCCTTTCAATACACTAGTAGACACATGACAAACAATTAAGTCATTGCTTACGTCATATAGCTTGCGCTGTGTGACGTCAAACGTTCTCACCTTGTTCATGTTGTTCAAGATGCTTATTAGTGTTATATGTACTGATGCATATGATGGGTTTATATCAGGGGTGTGCAAGGGTTTGGGAGCATGGCAAGTTTGTTGTAATTAACATTTCATTAAAATTACTGTTGAGTCTGTCTTCATGACGTATATTTATCAAGTGACGTCATGTAACGTGGCGTTTCAACGGATGAATTATACGCGCGGAATTAATGGAACATCTGTATTTTATCGTAGAATAACATACAGCTGTCTCTCTTCTTTTGTATATGAAAGACTGTGGAGGTCGTGTTAGAATCTAAGTTAAATGATGAACATATCTCAGATGCAGATTATGAGCATGCTAAACAAATATGGAAAGCATTTCATATTAAAAACATAGGAGAATATCATGACGTGTATCTTAAAACTGATGTGCTGTTATTAGCGGATGTTTTTGAGAACTTTAGAAAGATGTGTTTTGAGTATTACACATTAGATCCTTGCCATTACTTTAGTAGTCTTGGATTGGATTGGAGTGCATGTCTTAAGATGACTGGAGTTCAACTGGATTCAATAACTGATATTGATCAATATAAGTTTATAGAAAAAGGAATGAGAGGTGGAATAAGTTATATCGCAAATAGATACTCAAAAGCTAATAATATGTATATGAGAGATTATAACAAAGAGGAAGAATGTAAGTACATCATATACCTCGATGCAAATAACTAGTATGAATGGGCTATGTGTCAACCGCTACCTGATAAGTTTGAAGAAGGAAAATAAAATTATATTGTTCAATGTAATCTCGAGTATCCCAAAGAATTGCACGACTCGCACAATGACTAACCTCTTGCTCCCGAGAGGCTAAATATAAAAAATGAATGGTTACCAGATTATTGTAAAACTTTAAATGAAAAGTTTAATTTAGGATCTAGTAAAGTTAACAAGCTTGTCACAACACTAACAAATAAAACCAAATATGTTGGGCATTACAGAAACTTAAAACTGTATGAGAAGTTGGGATTAAAGTTAACGGAAATACATAGAATACTACAGTTCGACGAATCAGAGTGGTTAAAAGTATACATTGACTTTAACACTGCTAAAAGAACAGTCGCTAAAATGCTTTTGAAACGGATTTCTTTAAACTAATGAACACTTCAGTTTTTAGCAAAAATAATTATTGTTAAATTTGCTCATGATGAGGAGGTTTTCTTAAAATATGCAGCAAGACCTTCATTTATTTCTTTTAATATGTTTAACGAAAATTTATTTGCCATAAACAAAATAAAAGAAAGACTAATTTTAAATCGTCATTGTTATGTTGGTATGTATATTTTAGACTTGTCAAAAAATTTGATGTATGATGTCCATTACAACTATATTAAACATGATTATATTAAGATAGCTAAATTGCTGTTTACTAATACTGACTCTTTGTGCTACGGAATTAAAACAAAAGATGTGTATGCAGATTTTTTTAATGATATTTTCTTTTTGATAATAGTGATTATGATTCGAAAGTAAAATTCATTTTGATAACAACAAAAAGGTTATTGGTAAAATGAAATTTGAATCTTGTGGAATACTCGTTGTTGAATTTGTTGGACTTCGAACTATATTCATACATATTAGATATTAAGACTGGTACAAAGAAATGCAAGGGTAACAAAAAGTGTATTGTTAAAACAATATAACGCATGATAACTAAAAGAACATTTTATTTACAGCAACAGAAAGTTACTATGAAATGACATACTAGATAATGGACAACATTAGTGTATAGGCAAATTCAATGATATGTACAGCGACGATGAAGACTACTGCCCGGTTCCGTTTGACTTTGCATGATAATTTCAAATGTTTTTAGTTGAATTGTATGAGCAAAATATTGTGTTATTGATAAGATAAACCTGATTGATGAGTAGTATAGATACTGGGGGTATCTGGATTGTTTTACTGAGTGGGTTTACTTAAAGGCCCAACTGCCGTATGAAAACCACTAGACGGACCTGGGGCTGGTTATTCATTTAAATGTATACATGGTTAAGTCAGCGAGACCTTTTTCAAAATATTGAAAATTCCACCTCATAAACAAATTCAATATTTGGCACAGAAGTAAACCGATAATAAATAAGTGTAAAAACATAATTGTGTATTCCTAGTTTCATTTTTTTTAAACCCAACTGACAGAAATTTCAAAATATAGGGGAGTAGCCTGTGGGGTCATGAACTGAGAATTGTACACAAATACACCTGGTAGTGTTTACAGCAGATGACAGTCTACTGACGACACTCTGTGTTGTGGCTTAGAGATAGACAGTAGTTATAATTGTGTGTAACCCTCTGTAGCAATACTCTGAGATGGGATGTTTGTATCTGTGACTACTCATGTGTTCCAGATAGCAAATCATCCTTACCATTTTCACATCAGAATCAGAAACAACACCATGCACTTCTACATGTATATCCCATCCATGGAAATTGAATATTCCCTCCTCAGGCTCTTTGATGTATGTTCCTTAGTCATAACTATATACGATGCAATGCCTTATCTTATTATCTCCATCATGTCCAGCCATTCCTAATAATAATTTGTACAGTTATGCTTTAATTTTTAATGTTTATACCCAGCACAATGTCATCCTAACATACATGTCGAAATCATACACTTATCTTGTGTACTGCAGTATATACATGTTGTTTCTTCAGACCAACTATAATTGGCAATTAATTTTCATTTACGGTTAACTTATGTCATAAACTATTTTCTGGCATTGTGAAGTTCTGTTTAATCATCAGATAACATTGATTTTGGGCAAAAGACATAGCAATTCTGTTTTATATTATACACAGTGCAGTGGATATTAGATGACAATAAAAGAGTAACTATAGGGTAAAACATGAATAAATACTAAAAAGAACTGCCACAGTTCCAATAAAATAAACAGAAATTATATACTAGTAGTTTGGAGTCATTATATTGAAAAACTTTACTCCTAGCTGACGTTTATGTTAATTTTCCTGTCGTCTGCAAACACTGCATCCAGTAAGAGTTGTTTACATGTGCTATTTTTAGAGCCATTCACTGTAACTGGCAGGACTGTATAGCTGGTGTAATTAATAAGACAAACTTCCAATCTCTCACTATCAGGGTAGGGAATGTTGCCCCTTTAAGCAATTAAGAATATATTTTGAGACTTTTAGCAACAAGCATATCATCGTTTATGCTAGATAAACAATTGTGTGCTTGTGCCAAGAGTCACGGCTAACACATTTTTAATTGCTTGGGTTTGAAGCCCCACGAGGGGAAACTGTACTGGTACCCCCAATAGCAATACTACTTCCAACTAAAGTTTATATACTAATCTGATCGACTCGAGTTACGAGACGCTCTGACATACATAAACGATAAAACCCTCTCAACTGACCATTAAACTAAACCCACAGATAAACATCTCTACCAACATGAAGGATCCTCTCATCCTGAATCAACAATGAGACGGATGGCATGTGGACTTGGTGTCAGAGAGAGAAGAATATGTTCAGAAAATGTGGACTATCAAGACCGCAGAACTGCAATTTATAGACTCGGATATAATAGATGCTTTGTTGAAGCAGTGCTAGAGAAAGAGGACTCCAAGAACAGACATGAGCCCCCGAGGTACAATGAGAACATGTTTGAAACGATTCGTGTGCCACTTGTCCTGATATTTTCACGGGCACTACCCAATGCTGGACAGATCACGCTGCATACATCAAACAAAATTTGCGGAACCTCCGATACTGGCTAAACGTTTAAAAGGGATAACAACAAGACATCTTAGTACACATGAAACACAGTGTCTGTTCAGTCAACTAAAATCAGGTGGACCATCTGAAATGAAGAAATATGACCCGTGTTTCTAAATCATGACCGCAGACATATTTACAGACAATACTAGAGCAGTGTTTCAGTTTAAAAACAACTTCAACTGCAATTCTTCAAACGAAGTTTACGTCATCTATTGCAAGCGGTGAGCCAAGTGTGTTTACCTCTGAAAGACTGGTGATACACTGTACCAAAGACAGCTACTAAACCTGTCAATAATTCACACTAAATACAACGACCCGGTGGCGATGCATTTATATATTGACGGACATACGCTTTAGGACTTTGCATCCATGAGTCATGGACCTCGAAAATCCAAACGGCAATGACATCTATTGAAAACACATACAGAACCTTTGGAATAAAAAGGTTAGCACCTTCCGACCATAGGGGCTCAACACACAGGAATAGCTTTCCAACCAAAGTCAACGTCAACCGCGGCGAACGTGACGGGGCGTTAGATAGTTACGTCGTTTCCGTTATTGTATTATGGAGAGAGTAGTATAGAAAGGGGCGGTTCTGGCGCAGTTGTTCCTCGCGGGGAATGAGAACAACTAGTGAAATATGCCAAGGGGATGCGCAATTTTATTTTATATCTACTTTCGTCGAATCTACTTTCGACGAAGTTTTTCAATAGGATTTGCAACTCGTTAAGCAAAGTCAGACGGAACCGGGCAGTAGTCTTCATCATCGCTCTGCATATCATCTTTTACTATGGAGTATTTTATTTTCCTGCAATTTGCTTTTTTGTATTTCAATTCAAGAAGCTCTTCTCTGTTACTATTCAGCTCACGTTCATAATTATCCATTTCAACCAGCAATCGTCTATTTTTAGTGTCCATAAAATCATCACGAACTACTTCATATTCTACTTGAAGTTGCCTGCTTCTCATCAATTCTCTTCTATATTTATCTTTTAAATTGTTAAGTTTTCTGCACACCTTTTCTAATCTTTCTTGTTCCATTATGTAATAATATTATATGTTATTATTTTTACGAGAGCGCAATAATTTTATTTTACAACTTTCAACGAACTACTTTCAACGAACATTATCCAACCGCACAACACAAAAACATCACCAAAATAGTCGCAAATCTCAAAGAATAATATCAGACCATAATACATATGAGCGAAATGAGAAAAATACGAGCAAGTATAACAGCTGGGACAAGATGAGGAAAAGATGTCAAGGAATTACAAGAAAAACTGAAATTGAGGAAAAGATGTCAAGGAATTACAAGAAAAACTGAAAGTTATAGTAGCTGAAAAAGCCAAGAAAAAAAGTAATGAAAAAGCAGCTGGAACAAGACAGGGAAAGATACCAACGAATCACGAGAAAATCAGAAAGTTTTGGCAGCTGCAAAAGGCAAGAAAACTGATAATAGAACGACAGCAGGGACGAGGCGGGCGGGGAATGCCAATGAACTACACAACCAATTACTCAAGGATGAAGAAATATGTGTTGGCGATGAATGCCCAAGTAACCCTGAAACCCAAGTAGCAGTACAGAAGAAGACAGCATAGACAGGTTGAGAAATAGATTTTTGATTATCTTCAAACAAAAGTCAAAACAAAAATATACAGAAAAGAGATGATCTATGCAAAATAGCAGACACATCTAGACAATTGGAAAGACTTGAATATATAGCTGAAAAAAAGATTGCAAAATCAATATAGATTAATCATAGAAAGTAGAAATTTTATATAATCCTATAGTATACACAATGAACTCAGAAAAAACTACCGAAGAAAGAAACATGAAGATAGATGGGAGCACATTAGGAATTCGATCTAGCAAATATCTAGCATACTACATAGCGAAAGAAAATGCATATGATAATAACCTGGTATCAGATATCTCAAAAATGGACTATACAAAGGAAAATAACGGAAAAACAAAGTTGAGATCTATTCCAGGGATGGAAAAAGCATTCATCGATGATATATACGTATTTGGATATCTAGGAAAAAGGATATCCAAGCAAAGCAAGGAAAGGTGATGTTAACCGATGGAGAAACAGGTGCCGCAAAAAATATTGTACAAACAATAGCAACATTTGTATCGAAAACAATTGGACGTGGACACAAGTACTGCAATGTTAGAATCTGTAATTGTACATTGAACAAAAATCAGAGTAGCAGCATATCAAGAAATATAGAAATAACTGAATCGCATACAAGTAGTAGAGCGAAAAAGAACTGGGAAAAAATATGGAAACAAGTCCCAATAGGAAATGTACTTGCGAAAATAGATGCATCAAACATTCCTATGGATGTAGTAGAAAAGAGGAAGAAGACTCTATGCCAACTGCTAGAAAGCGTAGGACTAGGAATATACTCCATCGATTACACAAGAGATTATTCTGGAACAATGAAACGCTCTAATCTAGTCATTTTTTTCAACCATGAAAGAACAAAATCCCTACTTACTGGAATGGGAAATGATGAACCCACAATTCTAGAGAATACAAAATCAGTTGGACATAATGTCTTCACTACTATACAAACAAAAGAAGGAAATGTTATGAGAACAAAAATATACAACAAGATCGTCTCAAACTTTGAAGCAGGATATGTACAAAAAGTATTTGAAGGGCATCTCGCTGATTTTGTCAATTCCAAATCTGAACGTTTGCGAAACACATTTTCACATCCAGATGTACAAAAACGGGGATGTACTAGAGTTGAAATATCGATATACGGAGACCACAATCATTTGTCAGGAACAGGCATTCTAGAAGAAACTGTAGAAGAACTTCCACGCATATTCTATATCCAACCAGCAAAAAATCAATGGGCAAATCTAGCAGAGAATATTGATAGAAATATGATTATACTAGACAGAGTTCAAAATACTTTGTACATTGTTTGGTATTGTAACACACACACTGGTAGAATTGTAGGGACTTCATTTGCACCAAAAGTATCATGGAAGAAAGCAAAGAAGTATGCTGTATCAGCATTTGGCTTTCGCTGTTGCCCAATATTTGTACTTGATATACTACAATGCGAAGATGGGAAATATCTATTTGCTCCGCTAGAATGCTACACCAAAGGAAAAGAAACAAAAACAATACTCTGTGATCAAAATCCTTCCAAAGCCAGAACAACAGAGATAGAACCAAGAGACTACCTCCCACCAACAAATTGTGTAGAATGGATATGGAAGAGAAAAGGGAAAGAATAGAATAGGCGATGAAAAGGCGTCATTCCAATTTTTCAAACAAGAAACAGATAGAAAGATATCTTTGAACTCCGCCAAGAAAAGAGAAAAGATAATTGCACAGATACTTGAAGAAGAAGAAAAGTGAAAATGGGTAGACGTGAACAGAAAAAGTACAAGAGAAAGTTTGGGAGGAAAAAGAAAAGGAGTTGGGTGAGTTGAAAAAAACACACAAAAAGAACAAAAAAAGAATAGAAAATATTAGAAAACGGATAGACCATCTATATTGTGATTTTTCCGAGGATATTGACTATGTTAGTCGCATACCAATTGGAAAATACTATTTGGTAGGATTTGCGGATTATTTCAAGAAGAAATATGATTCAAAAATTTGCTATTTGAAAAACGATTCCAGTCACTACATAGTATATGCTACTGAAGGATTGAAGAGGATTGGCAAACAAGTAGAAGAACTCAAACTCACAATTTATGATGACTGAAACAACTCACGTTCATGTATACTAGACAAAGTATTAGTAGAAATCTTTCCCCCAACTGAAAATACATGGGGTGGAAAAACAATACAATGGAATCCGACAAAGATATTGGAGGTTGACTGTAACAAAAAGAGAAAAACTATACTAGACAGTGAAAAGGAATATCTAGAATCAAATAAATGTTTGTTGTACTGGGATGAACAAGTGAAAAAGGCAGTGAGATGTACTTCTATACCAGAAGGAGACTACATGTGCAGAAAGTGTGTACAGTACAGAAAGAAAACAATACCATGTTTGTACTATGAAGAAAATGATGTCCAAGTTTTTGGATACTATCTGGAGAAAGAAATGAAGAAAGTTACAGAAGAAATAAAGTCACCAGTTGTAGTAAACCTTGGAAAAGAGAAGACAACGCCTTCAAAGATGACAGCTAGATTAGGAATTACAGTACTAGACGACATAGTAGATACTATTGAACAAACAGCTCCTCCGGGTTCTACAAAACATGCCAAAATATTCCGAAAACAACATACAAAGTACACAAATATTCTAGAACAACATTTCGTGGGAAAGATAGAATATATCTACATGTGATGATTGTCAAGAAAGAAGTAGGGATATATGGATACTTTTTGCAAAAGGAAATGGAAAAGTATCTAGAAGATGGAAAGAAAAAACATATCTTGCTTAGTATCGGAAAAGATAGAAATACCCCTTCAAGAAGTTACTTGGACAGAATGTTGAAATATCATCTAGTCAGAGATAACAAAAATGCTGAAACAGCATCAAATCAAAAAATACTGAGATCACAGAATCAAGCATACTGGACTAGTAGCAAACAAGAGATATTGAGAAATAATCAACTCAAGAATATTGAGATATCACAGAATGAAGAATACTATGATATCACTAAGAATATCGAACTAGCAGCAAACCAGAGATATTGAGATATTATCATATCAAGCATACTGCGATATCACAGAATCAAGCATACTGTGATATCACAGAATCAAGAATATTGAAACAGCATTGAATCAAGCATACTAGTATATCATAGAATCAAGAATACTGAAACAACAGCAAATCAAGAATACTGAGATATCATCGAATCAAGCATACTGAGATATCACCAAATCAAGCATGCTGAGATATCATAGAAACAAGCATGCTGAAATAGCAGCAAATCAGGGATACTAGAATAGTAGCAAATTAGAGATACTAGAATAGCAGCAAATCAAAGATACTGAGATATTATCAAATCAGAGATATTGAAATCCATTACAGAATCAAGACTACTGAAATAGAATCGGATCAAATCAAGCATACTGCGATATCACAGAATCAAGCATACTGTGATATCACAGAATCAAGAATATTGAAACAGCATTGAATCAAGCATACTAGTATATCATAGAATCAAGAATACTGAAACAACAGCAAATCAAGAATACTGAGATATCATCGAATCAAGCATACTGAGATATCACCAAATCAAGCATACTGAGATATCATAGAAACAAGCATGCTGAAATAGCAGCAAATCAGGGATACTAGAATAGTAGCAAATTAGAGATACTAGAATAGCAGCTAATCAAAGATACTGAGCTATTATCAAATCAGAGATATTGAAATCCACTACAGAATCAAGACTACTGAAACAGAATCGTATCAAATCAAGCATACTGCGATATCACAGAATCAAGCATACTGTGATATCACAGAATCAAGAATATTGAAACAGCATTGAATCAAGCATACTAGTATATCATAGAATCAAGAATACTGAAACAACAGCAAATCAAGAATACTGAGATATCATCGAATCAAGCATACTGAGATATCTCCAAATCAAGCATACTGAGATATCATAGAAACAAGCATGCTGAAATAGCAGCAAATCAGGGATACTAGAATAGTGGCAAATTAGAGATACTAGAATAGCAGCAAATCAAAGATACTGAGATATTATCAAATCAGAGATATTGAAATCCATACAGAATCACGACTACTGAAACAGAATCGGATCAAGACTATTGGAGTAGCATAGAATCAAAAATACTGTGATATCACCAAATCAAGAATACTGAGATATCACCAAATCAAGAATACTGAGATATCATCTAATCAAGAATACTGAGGTATCTTGAGATATCATCAGATCAAGCATACTGAAATAGCAACAAATCAAGAATACTGAGATATCTTGAGATATCATTAGATCAAGAATACTGAAACAGCATCGAATAAAGCATACTGGGATATCACCAAATCAAGAATACTCAGATATCTTGAGATATCATTAGATCAAGAATACTGAAACATCATCGGATCAAGCATACTGGGATATCACCAAATCAAGAATACTGAGATATCTTGAGATATCATTAGATCAAGAATACTGAAACAGCATCGAATCAATCATACTGGGATATCACCAAATCAAGAATACTGAGATATCACCAATTCAAGAATACTGAACTTGCAGCAAACCAGAGATATTGAGATATCATCAAACCAGAGATACTGAGATATTACAGAATCAAGAATACTGAGATATCATCAAATCAAGAATATTGAAATAGTAGCAAACCAAAGATATTGAGATATCATCAAACCGGAGATATTGAGATATCATCAAATCAAGAATACTGAGATATCACAGAATCAAGAATACTGAAACAGCATCGAATCAAGCATGCTGAGTTATCACAGAATCAAAAATACTGAAACAGCAGCAAATCAAGAATACTGAGATATCATCAAATCAGAGATACTGAGACAGCATTGAATCAGAGATATTGAGAAAACATCAAATCAAGATTACTGGGATAGTAGCAAATCATGAATACTGAAATAGTAGCAAATCAGAGATCTCGATATATCATCAAATCATGAAAACTGAAATAGCAGCAAACCAGAGATATTCAGATATCATCAAATCAGAGATATTGAGATAACACAGAATCCATCACAGAATCAAGACTACTGAAATAGCGTCGAATTAAGAATACTGAGATATCATAGAATCAAGCAGGCTGAGATATCACAGAATCAAGAATACTGGAACAGCATCAAATCAAGAATACTGAGATATCATAGAATCAAGAATCAAGAATACTGAGATATCATAGAATCAAGAATACTGGAACAAAATCAAATCAAGAATACTGAGATATCATCAAATCAGAATACTGAGTCAGCAAATCAGAAATACTGAGATAGCAGCAAATCAGAGATATTGAGATATCATCAAATCAAGAATAATGATATACTATCAAATCAGATATCTCGAGATATCATCGAATCAAAAATATTGAGATAGCAGCAAATCAGAGATATTGTGATATCATCAAATCAAGAATAATGAGATACTATCAAATCAGATATCTCGAGATATCATCAAATCAGAAATATTGGGATAGCAGCAAATCAGAGATATTGTGATATTATCAAATCAAGAATACTGAGATATCATCAAATCAGATATCTCGAGATATCATCAGATCAAGAATACTGAGATATCATCAAATCAGATATCTCGCGATATCATCAAATCAAGATAATGAGATATCATCAAATCAGATATCTCGAGATATCATCAAATCATGAATACTGGAATAGCAGCAAATCAAGAATACTGAAACAGCATCGAATCAAGAATACTGAGATATCACCAAATCATGAATACTGAAATAGCAGCAAATCAGATATGTCGAGGTATCATCAAATCATGAATACTGGAAAAGCAGCAAATATTAGATTTGGAGATATCATCAAATCATGAATACAGAAATATCAGCAAATCTAGAATACCGGGATAGTAGCAAATCAGAGATGTGGAGATGTCATCAAATCAAGAACACCAAGATAGTAGCAAATCAGAGATCTGGAGATATCATCAAATCATGAATACAGAAATATCAGCATCACAGAATCAAAGATATTGAAACATCACAGAATCGAGAATATCGGAACATCACAGAATCGAGAATATTGGATCATCATAGAATCAAGTATTGAAACATCACAGAATCAAGAATACTGAGATATCACAGAATCAAGTATTGAAACATCACATAATCAAGGATATTGACACATCACAGAATCGAGAATACTGGAACATCACAGGATCAAAGATATTGAAACATCACAGAATCACAGGTATACTGAAATATCGCCCACCCAGATATGCTACGGAATTAGCACTGGCATGCATATGCAAAGATAAGTTAAGATAAGTTAACATAAGTCAAGATAAGTCAAGACTGTTAAGATAAGTTAACGTATCTTCTAATTCCATAGCATTGTGGAAGCATGTATATCGTGTGGGGTGGGGGAAATATAGCGAAAAAGAGCAAACATGCTTGACATTTTCTAATTTCGTTTACATGAAATGGTTAGATTACTGTACACACATACATGTAGCTTGTTGTATTCTTGCTGTATGTTTCATGCATGCTGTAATCCTTGATGGAAATAGCTTGCTTTCCTAACTCAACTTATCTGTGTCTGCATGATATTCTATTTTCCCTGACTGGGTGATATTGCAGTATACATGCGATGCTGTGATATTTCAGTATACCTGTGATTCTGTGATGTTTCAATATCTTTGATTCTGTGATGTTCCAGTACTCTCGATTCTGTGATGTGTCAATATCCTTGATTATGTGATGTTTCAATACTTAATTCTGTGATATCTCAGTATTCTTGATTCTGTGATGTTTCAATACTTGATTCTATGATGTTCCAATATTCTCGATTCTGTGATGTTCCGATATTCTCGATTCTGTGATGTTTCAATATCTTTGATTCTGGGATGTTCCAATATTCTCGGTTCTGTGATATCTCAGTATTATTGATTCAAGGCTGTTGCAGTATTCTTGATTTGATGATATCTCAGTATTCTTGATTTGCTGATATTTCTGTATTCATGATTTGATGATATCTCCAGATCTGTGATTTGCTACTATCTTGGTGTTCTTGATTTGATGACATCTCAACATCTCTGATTTGCTACTATCCCGGTATTCTAGATTTGCTGATATTTCTGTATTCATGATTTGATGATATCTCCAAATCTCATATTTGCTGCTATTCCAGTATTCATGATTTGATGATAGCTCGAGATATCTGATTTGCTGCTATTTCAGTATTCATGATTTGGTGATATCTCAGTATTTTTGATTCGATGCTGTTTAAGTATTCTTGATTTGCTGCTATTCCAGTATTCATGATTTGATGATACCTCGAGATATCTGATTTGCTGCTATCTCAATATCTCTGATTTGCTGCTATCTCAATATTTCTGATTTGATGATATCTCGAGATATCTGATTTGATGATATCTCATTATCTTGATTTGATGATATTGCGAGATATCTGATTTGATGATATGTCAGTATTCTTGATCTGATGATATCTCGAGATATCTGATTTGATGATATCTCAGTATTTTGATTTGATGATATCACAATATCTCTGATTTGCTGCTATCTCAATATTTCTGATTTGACGATATCTCGAGATCTTTGATTTGATAGTATCTCATTATTCTTGATTTGATGATATCACAATATCTCTGATTTGCTGCTATCTCAATATTTCTGATTTGATGATATCTCGAGATAACTGATTTGATAGTATCTCATTATTTTTGATTTGATGATATCTCAATATCTCTGATTTGCTGCTATCTCAGTATTTCTGATTTGCTGACTCAGTATTCTGATTTGATGATATTTCAGTATTCTTGATTTGATTTTGTTCCAGTATTCTTGATTCTATGATATCTCAGTATTCTTGATTCTTGATTCTATGATATCTCAGTATTCCTGATTTGATGCTATTCCAGTATTCTTGATTCTGTGATATCTCAGCCTGCTTGATTCTATGATATCTCAGTATTCTTAATTCGATGCTATTTCAGTAGTCTTGATTCTGTGATGGATTCCGTGTTATCTCAATATCTCTGATTTGATGATATCTGAATATCTCTGGTTTGCTGCTATTTCAGTTTTCATGATTTGATGATATATCGAGATCTCTGATTTGCTACTATTTCAGTATGCATGATTTGCTACTATCCCAGTATTCTTGATTTGATGATTTCTCAATATCTCTGATTCAATGCTGTCTCAGTATCTCTGATTTGAAGATATCTCAGTATTCTTGATTTGCTGCTGTTTCAGTATTTTTGATTCTGTGATATCTCAGCATGCTTGATTCGATGCTGTTTCAGTATTCTTGATTCTGTGATATCTCGGTATTCTTGATTTGATGATATCTCAATATCTCCGGTTTGATGATATCTCAATATCTCTGGTTTGCTACTATTTCAATAATCTTGATTTGATGATATCTCAGTATGCTTGATTCTGTAATATCGCAGTATCTCTGGTTTGATGATATCTCAATATCTCTGGTTTGCTGCAAGTTCAGTATTCTTGAATTGGTGATATCTCAGTATTCTTGATTTGGTGATATCCCAGTATGATTGATTCGATGCTGTTTCAGTATTCTTGATCTAATGATATCTCAAGATATCTTAGTATTGTTGATTTGGTGATATCCCAGTATGCTTGATCCGATGCTGTTTCAATATTCTTGATCTTATGGTATTTCAAGATATCTCAGTATTCTTGATTTGGTGATATCCCAGTATGCTTGATTCGATGCTGTTTCAGTATTCTTGATCTAATGATATCTCAAGATATCTCAGTATTCTTGATTTGTTGCTATTTCAGTATGCTTGATCTGATGATATCTCAAGATACCTCAGTATTCTTGATTCGATGATATCTCAATATTCTTGATTTGGTGATATCTCAGTATTCTTGATTTGGAGATATCTCAGTATTTTTGATTCTATGCTACTCCAATAGTCTTGATCCGATTCTGTTTCAGTAGTCTTGATTCTGTAATGGATTTCAATATCTCTTATTTGATAATATCTCAGTATCTTTGATTTGCTGCTATTCTAGTATCTCTAATTTGCTACTGTTCTAGTATCCCTGATTTGCTGCTATTTCAGCATGCTTGTTTCTATGATATCTCAGTATGCTTGATTTGGTGATATCTCAGTATGCTTGATTCGATGATATCTCAGTATTCTTGATTTGCTGTTGTTTCAGTATTCTTGATTCTATGATATACTAGTATGCTTGATTCAGTGCTGTTTCAATATTCTTGATTCTGTGATATCACAGTATGCTTGATTCTGTGATATCGCAGTATGCTTGATTTGATAATATCTCAATATCTCTGGTTTAATGCTATTTCGATATTCTTAGTGATATCATAGTATTCTTAATTCTGTGATATCTCAATATTCTTGAGTTGATTATTTCTCAATATCTCTTGTTTGCTACTAGTCCAGTATGCTTGATTCTGTGATATCTCAGTATTTTTTGATTTGATGCTGTTTCAGCATTTTTGTTATCTCTGACTAGATGATATTTCAACATTCTGTCCAAGTAACTTCAACATCGGGATTTCTTGAAGGGGTATTTCTATCTTTTCCGATACCAAGCGAGATATGTTTTTTTCTTTCCATCTTCTAGATACTTTTCCATTTCCTTTTGCAAAAAGTATCCATATATCCCTATTTCTTTCTTGTCAATCATCACATGTAGATATATTCTTTCTTTCCCACGAAATGTTGTTCTAGAATATTTGTGTACTTTGTATGTTGTTTTCGGAATATCTTTGGCATGTTTTGTAGAACCCGGAGGAGCTGTTTGTTCAATAGTATCTACTATGTCGTCTAGTACTGTAATTGTTATTCTAGCTGTCATCTTTGAAGGCGTTGTCTTCTCTTTTCCAAGGTGTACTACAACTGGTGACTTTATTTCTTCTGTAACTCTCTTCATTTCTTTCTCCAGATAGTATCCAACAACTGGGACATCATTTTTCTTCATAGTACTAACATGGTATTGTTTTCTTTCTGTACTGTACACGCTTTCTGCACATGTATTCTTCTTCTGGTATAGAAGTACATCTCACTGCCTTTTTCAGTTGTTCATCCCAGTCCAACAAACATTTATTTGATTCTAGATATTCCTTTTCACTGTCTAGTATAGTTTTACTCTTTTTGTTACAGTCAACCTCCAATATCTTTGTCGGATTCCATTGTATTGTTTTTCCACCCCATGTATTTTCAGTTGGGGGAAAGATTTCTACTAGTACTTTGTCTAGTATACATGAACGTGAGTTGTTCCAGTCATCATCAATTGTGAGTTTGAGTTCTTCTACTTGTTTGCAAATCCTCTTCAATCCTTCAGTAGCATATACTATGTAGTGACTGGAATCGTTTTTCAAATAGCAAATTTTTGAATCATATTTCTTCTTGAAATAATCCGCAAATCCTACCAAATAGTATTTTCCAATAGGTATGCGACTAACATATTCTATATCCTCGGAAAAATTACAATACAGATGGTCTATCCGTTTTCTAATATTTTCTGTTCTTTTTTTGTTCTTTTTATGTGTTTTTTTCAACTCACCCAACTCCTTTTCTTTTTCCTCCCAAACTTTCTCTTGTACTTTTCTGTTCACGTCTACCCATTTTCCCTTTTCTTCTTCTTCAAGTATCTGTGCAATTATCTTTTCTCTTTTCTTGGCGGAGTTCGAAGATATCTTTATATCTGTTTCTTGTTTGAAAAATTGGAATGGCGCCTTTTCATCGCCTATTCTATTCTTTCCCTTTCTCTTCCATATCCATTCTACACAATTTGTTGGTGGGAGGTAGTCTCTTGGTTCTATCTCTGTTGTTCTGGCTTTGGAAGGATTTTGATCACAGAGTATTGTTTTTGTTTCTTTTCCTTTGGTGTAGCATTCTAGCGGAGCAAATAGATATTTCCCATCTTCGCATTGTAGTATATCAAGTACAAATATTGGGCAACAGCGAAAGCCAAATGCTGATACAGCATACTTCTTTGCTTTCTTCCATGATACTTTTGGTGCAAATGAAGTCCCTACAATTCTACCAGTGTGTGTGTTACAATACCAAACAATGTACAAAGTATTTTGAACTCTGTCTAGTATAATCATATTTCTATCAATATTCTCTGCTAGATTTGCCCATTGATTTTTTGCTGGTTGGATATAGAATATGCGTGGAAGTTCTTCTACAGTTTCTTCTAGAATGCCTGTTCCTGACAAATGATTGTGGTCTCCGTATATCGATATTTCAATTCTAGTACATCCCCGTTTTTGTACATCTGGATGTGAAAATGTGTTTCGCAAACGTTCAGATTTGGAATTGACAAAATCAGCGAGATGCCCTCCAAATACTTCTTGTACATCTCCTGCTTCAAAGTTTGAGACGATCTTGTTGTATATTTTTGTTCTCATAACATTTCCTTCTTTTGTTTGTATAGTAGTGAAGACATTATGTCCAACTGATTTTGTATTCTCTAGAATTGTGGGTTCATCATTTTCTATTCAAGAAAGTAGGGATTTTGTTCTTTCATAGTTGAACAAATTGACTAGATTAGAGCGTTTCATTGTTCCAGAATAATCTCTTGTGCAATCGATGGAGTATATTCCTAGTCCTACGCTTTCTAGCAGTTGGCATAGAGTCTTCTTCCTCTTTTCTACTACATCCATAGGAATGTTTGATGCATCTATTTTCGCAAGTACAATTCCTATTGGGACTTGTTTCCATATTTTTTCCCAGTTCTTTTTCGCTCTACTACTTGTATGCGATTCAATTATTTCTATAGTTCTTGATATGCTGCTACTCTAATATTTGTTCAATGTACAATTACAGATTCTAACATTGCAGTACTTGTGTCCACGTCCAATTGTTTTCGATACAAATGTTGCTATTGTTTGTACAATATTTATTGCAGCACCTGTTTCTCCATCGATTAACATCACCTTTCCTTGCTTTGCTTGAATATCCTTTTTTCCTAGATATCCAAATACGTATATATCATCGATGAATGCTTTTTCCATCCCTGGACTAGATCTCAACTTTGTTTTTCCGTTATTTCCCTTTGTATAGTCCACTTTTGAGATATCTGATACCAGGTTATTATCATATGCATTTTCTTTCGCTATGTAGTATGCTAGATATTTGCTAGATCGAATTCCTAATGTGCTCCCATCTATCTTCATGTTTCTTTCTTCGGTAGTTTTTTCTGAGTTCATTGTATATACTATAGGATTATATTAAATTTCTACTTTCTATGATTAATCTATATTGATTTTGCAATCTTTTTTTCAGCTATATATTCAAGTCTTTCCAATTGTCTAGATATGTCTGCTATTGTGCATAGATCATCTCTTTTCTGTATATTTTTGTTTGGACTTTTGTTTAAAGATAATCAAAAATCTATTTCTCAACCTGTCTATGCTGTCTTCTTCTGTACTGCTACTTGGGTTTCAGGGTTACTTGGGCATTCATCGCCAACAAATATTTCTTCATCCTTGAGTAATTGTTTGTGTAATTCATTGGCATTCCCCGCCCGCCTCGTTCCTGCTGTCGTTTTATTATCAGTTTTCTTGTCTTTTTCAGCTGCCAAAACTTTCAGATTTTCTTGTGATTCGTTGGTATCTTTTCCCTGTCTTGTTCCAGCTGCTGTTTCATTACTTTTTTTCTTGGCTTTTTCAGCTACTATAACTTTCAGTTTTTCTTGTAATTCCTTGACATCTTTTCCTCATCTTGTCCCAGCTGCTATACTTGCTCGTATTTTTCTCATTTCGCTCATATGTATTATGGTCTGGTATTATTCTTTGAGATTTGCGACTATTTTGGTGATGTTTTTGTGTTGTTCGGTTGGATAATGTTCGTTGAAAGTAGTTCGTTGAAAGTTGTAAAATAAAATTATTGCGCTCTCTTAAAAATAATAACATATAATATTATTACATAATGGAACAAGAAAGATTAGAAAAGGTTTGCAGAAAACTTAACAATTTAAAAGATAAATATAGAAGAGAATTGATGAGAAGCAGGCAACTCCAAGAAGAATATGAAGTAGTTCGTGATGATTTTATGGACACTAAAAAAAGACGATTGCTGGTTGAAATGGATAATTATGAACGTGAGCTGAATAGTAACAGAGAAGAGCTTCTTGAATTGAAATACAAAATAGCAAACTGCAGGAAAATAAAATACTCCATAGTAAAAGATGATATGCAGAGCGATGATGAAAACTACTGCCCGGTTCCGTCTGACTTTGCTTAACGAGTTGCAAATGCTATTGAAAAACTTCGTCGAAAGTAGATTCGACGAAAGTAGACATAAAATAAATTGTGCTCTCCTAACGAGTTGCAAATGTTATGCTATTAAAATGACAAACCGTAGTATAGAAAGGGGCGGTTCTGGTGAGTTTCCCTGAGCGGGGTTGCTTGAGAAAGCTGCTGAAATATGTTAGTGTTGGCTTAGGCGTGGCTTACATTTAGATCTTTGTGGTGTAAATGAGAGTCACGCCTGAGTACCCGATGGCATATTTCACTAGTTGTTCACATTCCCCGCGAGGGAAAACTGCGCCAGAACCGCCCCGTTCTGTACTACTGGAGAGAACTGTAACTTATGTTGTAATAACTTGTAGTTCAATCCATTTGCATATGTTTCTATGAATATTGTGATGTTGAATTGATGTATTGTAACATATCTGCAATACAATATTATTAAACTATTAAACTAAATTATTGTATTATTTAATAAACGCTGCTGAAGAAGGGGAACCCCGAAAGCGTTACGGCAAAATTAACAGTTTAAATGAACTCATATGTATACGCATGATAAGTATGTCTAGTTTGAATTTGAGCATTCATAGAATTTTCAATCGTGAACATGCTTATTCGTGTATATTTGCATGTGATGCGACCTAGTTGCCTGAATTGTTAAACCAAGGTGAAAATTTGCCGTTATGTCTTGTACTGTATCATTTTCAAAAAAGACTGGTGGATGGTGATAGTTTCTTTTAGTGCAGATACATGGGCTGTTACTTTTATTCCTAAAACAAACACATACTGTGTTTGTTTGTTTTAGGATTAAAAGTAACAGCCCATGTGTTTGACCATTCAGATATCCTGCAAAGATCAGTGATATCATGTATATAAAGCAAAATAGAAAGGGCCTAAAACACAGCATTGCGGATCACCCGCATCTATAGTACTGAAACTTGACGAGAATCCATCTAGAACTATTTTTTGCTTTCTGTCAGATTGACAACTACGTATCCAGTTACATAACGAATCATAGATATTCAGCTATTTTAAAAAGCAATCAGGCACGCAATACTTTGTCAAATGCTTTAGCAATATAGCAAAATATAAATTGAAAATAGTTGTAGCATATATAATTAAACTCATTGATTTATTTACATTTTTGATTAAATAATACTATTTAATTCGGATGATAAACAAGGAAGATATGACCATTCGAAATTTGTTCTAGAATAGATAGGGAAGTCTTAATGTTTGGGTACTTAAACTGGCATAGTCACTTACCATTTATTGATTATACATAAATGAGATATAGGGTCCTATAGAAACAACAGTGCCGTGAGTAAAAAACTTATTATTATTGTTACAGGCCAAACATGTAGTATTTTCTCTAGCAAAAGTGTTTTAAATAAGAGCAATAATCTTGTCTTTAATAAGGCTGTGTGTTAAAGTTGTATATAATGTAGAAAAATCATAAGTACTTAAAGATGAAGCTTTGCGTTTATTGCAAATGTTACCAAGAACGTCGCCTGGATTTTTAATAGATCTACATAAATTAATCCCAGAGTTCCAAACGCAATGGCATCGTAGGTCCGCACTGTACAGCAAACAAGGGCTTGATAATACAAAGAAAGAGACAAAAAACAAGGGTGGTGAAGACAGGGTTACCGACTCGGAACGGTCAATAGGCAATACGGCCTACTGGTTAGCTTGAATCGATTTTATATGCGCACAATCCTCGCTATTATCCTGTCTTCAGCGCCCAAATAGACAAGACAGTGTTAATAAAACTACATCCCATCAAAAGGAATTATCTAACAATAAAGTCCACATCCAGAGAAACTAACTAAAGAAACACATACAAAATAATAAACATCTCAGGATGTATCCAGAATCGTACTGAACAACCATAGTAGTTGTAGCTAAAGAGAAAACCCATCTAGGGTACGACCAGAAAACCCGAGGGACGAAAGCTCATGTACCCACCTCCCTTAGTTTGGGTTTCAGTAGGTACAATCATAGAGTCCCAATAGGTAGTCCAGTCATCGCACAAGTGAAAAGTGAAGCGTAATGACTGACTGTAGAGGGGTCAATCACTAAACATACAGTGCGCTGTAAAACCAAAGGTTATATCCTTTTCTGACGAACTTCCTGATTACATTTGTATCTCCATCCAGGTGTGGATAGTTAACGATGTTACAATTGAAATAATCTCTCTTATCATAGATAGATTTTAGTATGAATACAATCGTTTTAAATCGAGAGATGAAGATCGAGAAATGCTGCTACTGTATCCGAACTGTTGGCTATATTCAAAGTGAGCTCTGATGGATACATGTTAGTAACCATATGAGCAAAGAACGGATTATCAATATTGAGTATGTCATCAGGATACCGAGAAGTATTATTAAAGGCATCAATAATTTTACCCTGGCTAGGAGGTGACAAACTCAACATAAAATCTCTTTCATAGTACAAAAACACATCTGCAACAAGTGGCGCACAGTTAGTACCAATAGGAATACCAACCACCTGGCGGTAAATATTTTTACCGTATCTTATAAAGATGTTATCCTGAAGAAAAGATAAGGCTCTACAAGCATCAGTACAAGTCCACAAATTATACTTATCAATAGGGGCATTAGTAAAGAAAGCCCTGACATTATTACAAGCTAGAAAAGTTGTACCTTCTCTAGCAAATATCTTCTGAATAAGCTAAAGCGAATTTTCTTTGATAAGATTATGTGGTAGTGTAGTATACAGTGTAGAAAAGTCGTAGGTGCTTAGCGAAGAGGCATGACAATTCTTACACCGTAGTTTGTCAAGAACTTCTTCAGAGTTTTTGATATACCAAAACAGATTGATTCCTGAGTTCTCGAAGGCCTTTCCGCAATATTTTACAATATGTTCTTTAATCGCGGAAAGTCAGGAAGTCAATAGTTTCGATATATTGGTCGTGGTACAAGAACTAGAATTAGCGATAAAACGTGCTTTGTAAGGAATTTTGTGAAGTTTGATTATCCAGTACATTGTAGGGAGCTTCGTGTGCTTACTAATTACAGAAACCTTTATAGTCTCCATAAGGTCACATGCTGGGAAACAATGTCCGTCTCCAGCAGAGCTGTAGTTTGGTAGTCAGAAGGGCTCGCTAGCTCAGCATTCAAAGTATTGATATAATGTAGTCGTCAGACAATAATTATATTGTTGGAAGCTTTTTCTGCTAGAACTAGAGCAAATTTAGTATGTAAATTCTGAATACCCTTCTTAAGGTGTCGTAAATTGTAAGTAGAAGGCCGTGGAAGCAGGGGATGGATTTGATTCGTAAAATAAAATATGTAATTCAACAATTTCTGAAATAGTTTTCAACCAAGCTGTAAGTGCATGTTTATCTGCTTTTTCTCGCTTACACCTCGTTTTACAGAAATCCGTTAAAGAACGCGCAATTTCATTGCGACAGGCATTAAAATCAATATCAGATGGAAGGCGATACTTAGGCCCTTTGGCAATTAAACGCCGAATCTTCTTATTATATAATATCCTCAATTACATCAAGATTTCCAGTAAGAATGTGACCGGCAGGTTCGTAACAACATTTAGAATTTTGACAATCTCAATCAGTAGGAGTAGATGTCTCGATCTCAAGATCAGAAACGATCCTATTATAATTGAAAATAAGAATTCTAGTAGATTTATTATACTTGTAACATATAACAGGAGTCTCAATATTCTTGAAGTACTTTGCAATTTTGTCAGTCACCCGCATATCATTAAAAATACCGGCTAAATTAATGAAATCGATGCCTTTATCAACATAAGTTATCTTCAAAAAATGCCTTTGATGGTCAGATGGAGCATCTATATGTGGACGCAAAATATGTTGCGTGTAACTTTGAATATTAGATGCAACCTCATATAATGGATTAGTACGGACATAAATGGCATCCGCTTCTTCGTCAAATTTCTGTAATCAAGGAAAAAACAGACTGACTACTTTGCTGAGGAGGGCGTGTCTACCCGAATTTTTATAGAGTAAAGGTCTGCAACAGTAAAGATTTCCTGAAATTTACGTTTAAGAGTATGGTTCTTCCGGAGACCATGTTACCGTCGTTGACGTTTACGAATAGACAATATGCTAAAAGGATCTATATCTGGGTTATTGGAAATTTTTCCTTCTTGATAAATGTTATCGTTTAACCCCAATGGATAAGGAGTTTGTAAATGCTTTATCAATTTGAGTTCAGCAATATATCTAGCTTGTATCTAGCTTGTATCTTGTAACCTTTGATAGCAGTATTATTAAATTCAATATATTCCACGGGCTGAATACTGACATCCTGTATGGAATGCCCCGAATCTCTAAAGTGTGTATAAAAAACGCATTTTATATAAATGTTTACGAAAACGAACTTTCATGGATCGACCAGTTTTGCCAACATATTGTACATCACATTTAGGATGATTTCAGGTCAAAACATAAACGATATTACTTGACGATCAGTTAATGTATGAAGGTATACTGACACTAAACTCTATACCATTGGTAGTGGACTTAAAGAACTTTTGCAACAAGTATTTACATGCACTACACCTTTTTGAGTGGCACTTAAGGATATAGGGATAGAACGTACGTCTACTGTTTAACCTATTAACATTAACTGGTGGTCTAACTTTATATCGATTAAGTACAGACGTTTTAAGTGGTGTTAATAGAAGCAGTATTTCTGATATATAATTAGTGCCAGGAATATGAACGGTAGATGCCGAATGAAGATTAATTCGTAATAAATTGATCGATACTTTAATTGTAAAAATATTAGATTTTCCCTGGTGAAAATAAACAGTAGACACAGAGTGAAGTTTAAGAGGAGAAAAATGACTTTTGGTGTTTTAAATATACGACTCATGTTTTTATAAGGTGTAAACTGTTTAAAGTACAGCGCAAAACCACGCTAAAATAACGTCGAACGTCGCCATCTCTATAGGATGGGTGAAAATAACAACATTGATCACATGCACGGGGAGATGTTTTACCACCGCCACACTGCACAAGTGACACAGTTGTAAATGCAAAAATATTTGAAAGCAGAGACAACCACGGCAAACTAATTTACACTCGTTATTATTCTTATTATTATTATTATTATATAATGTATTATTTCACTTTAGTATACTTATTTTAATACAGTTATTACGATTTTCTTTCCTAAATATCCGTAAAGTATCATAATTGTCCATATGTTCCATGTTAATTTAGAACTGTAATGTCATATTTCTTAAAGTGGCGCGTTCCATATTGTTTTAATAGTTGTTCACGATTTTTCAAGTTATCCAGAACTGTGAATACATACCACTATTTCCTTTAATATTCATATCCACTTGACGTGGAATAACACGACCACCGTTGAGCAAAAGAGACGGTAACAGTTTGGTAGCACAAGTAGTTATACAACTCAAATAGATACGGTAACATTCATGGATCAATGTCAACGCATACAACAACAAACAACAATTACAATAATAAACGAGAGGCAATATATGTGCTACACCACACATATAACAGGTTTGGCATTAGGGCTACGGCCTTATCACGGACAAAGGCACAAAGGCCGTGTACGATTCCTGTAAGATATTGAGGATGGTATACAGAAGAAACTTACCTTCAGTTTTCAGGGCATCCATTACTGCAATATAAAATGAACTCAATTGAGTACAATAATATTTTTGATATACATGGTAATATTTTATCATACAACAATATATACGCAATTATGCTAAACTAGTTTTGACTGACATTTGAGGTCAATACATGAACGTGTGAATGCTAAGCATGTCTACTGTCGAGGCGTTGTTTCATTCCATTACAAGTGTAGGCCTTTCAAAATTCTAAGAACTGGTATTAATATATCATCAGAATATGCTGAAAGCAACACTACATGTTCATATTATGTCAAACTGATACCTACATGTTGATTAACTATAATATGCTTGTAGAACATGCTAGACTCTGGCATTTATGTATAGAATACGTTTAATACACTGTTGATAAATTATAACAACAAACCATACAGTGGAGCAACTATCGGAACATAAAATGTTGGTTCCCAAGCCCACCGTTTCCCTCGTTTAATACACGGTGCCCACAACATTTTAGTGAAGGCAACTGAACATATATGTTTTTTTGTTACACACATATATATATATATATATATATCTTTTTATATCATAATGTGTCTCATATTTTACATAAACTATGTATAATGTTACATGCCAATACATCGCGGGAAATACACGGTCCGTTAAATTCAGTGAAATAAATCGCTGTTTTTTAAACATTAATTTCAGAGTAATCATTATTTATACACACACAACATACCCAATGCACACGAACATCTTGTACATAAAGAGTACATTCCTGCACATACATTTAAAAGAACCATTTCTTTTAATATAATGTCATAATATATCAGGATATCAGGATATTTCGTAAAAATACAATTTCAATAGTACTGCACAAAATAAAAGCTTGTTCCCATTTATTACTTTTCCTTCCAGCGCACTTATCAAACATAAGCACACATGTATTTGCCGTCTTTCTTACCGGCGAATAATGAGTGTATAATGATAGTATACTGATAGTAGATGCATGTCTGATTACTAATATAATAAATAATGTGACTGTTTTCTAGGATTGACATATGTAAACGAACACAGCCTTGTCTAGTAGGCATATATAAGAGAGTTTGTGGCAGTCGACAATAGTAAACAGAGAGTAAATATTTGTCTTACATGGCAATAAATGCTGAAAAGGGGATTCTTTGGAAGCAACAAACACAAAAAGAGAAAATAAGTAGCAGGCTCGGTTTTATTGAGTCCGCTCAGAGAGGTTAAGTGCAACATGTTTCACGTCTCAAAGAAGCGGCTTAAGCAGCAATATTCTTCTTTAAAGGTATACAGATTGAGCTCGATGATCCCAAAAGACCAGTAAGTAATAACACTACTTATTTGTAACATGAGATTAGAAGTTGGGTTTGGTGACTTTATATTAAAGGCCAGCCTTTTAATGCCTTAAAGGCATTGCAATCAAATGTGGTAACATTTCTATATGTATTTAGGTAAATTGACATAAACTTCTTATGCGATTCGTTCTTTGATATAGGAGCCTGAAATATTACATCGGCTAATTAATAGGAAACGCGTGTGTCTAATGTTAGATATGTCAGATGATAGCTAGTACAAGTATATTATATTTGTTGATATGAGTAATGCATCATAATCTGGAGTCCTGGTCATAATAACTGAACGACAGATCTCCTTATACAATTTAGTGTGTTATCTACTGCGATAAAAATGACACATATACGAAATTACACTGAAGAAGGAAGGTTAATCTCCAAAAGTTTGAATAGTATGCGTCTTACAATTATTTTTAGAATTCATTTGTAGGGGTTATGCAATATATTCCTATCATTTTTTTTAGAAAACATATTTATTTTAATGCAGACACTTTTTGTAGTTTAGGCATAAAGACTTTGCTTTTTATGGCAATCAAGCTACACTTTCTGTATATATAGCCAAGTTTCAGGAAAGCTTCATTTAACTAGTATATATATACTACATTATATTCAGCCATTCTGAATTTATTTTACCTCAGACATGCTATATAGGCTGTGTACCAAATGTCGTTATATTTATGTAGATTGTTTAATATATCTAAATAAAAAATAACTATCTGAAAACTATTTTTTTCACTTAGGATAGATTACCCCTTTGTTGTAAATAGTCTGTGTTTACTTTATTTCTATTCTTGGTAACATGTTCACGTAACCGTTAATGCATAGACTGTTAGGCCCGTCCTCTGCACTGAATGTAGTAGTTATCATCATCTTCAATTTAGTACAAAATAACCCGCTTTTAGAATTATGAAAACGTGTGTAGTTATTAAATCAATACACCAATAACATTTGAATACAAAACACACAAACACACTCGCAAGTACGCACGCACGCAAACACACTCTCACGCACGCACAAACACACACACACACACATACTCATAATTCCTTTTTACGCATATTCTTTACGGGTATTCTTAGAACTCTTGAATAAACCTATACTGGTAATCGGCACATACACATGTTTATATGACCTGAACACCTGTATAGATTTTTGATATACAGTTTTATAATGTAATTTTGCCGGGTTAGTTTATTTAACTTGTGTCGTACCCTTAATGGTTTGTTATCTTGTTGCTTTGGCTTTTTCCAAGTCATTAAGTACTTGCTTTGTGACTTTTTAAGCATTTTTCATATTCATATATACATGATCATCTATATTGTATACATATATTGCCTATTAATGCTGCCTTGTTTGTAAGAGAATATAACCAGGCGTATTTATATTTATTTACACTGTCCCATTTTATTTTGAGAACAATAGGGTAAGAGTGAGGTTTGGTGCACCCTGGAACCTGATTAAAAGCCCCAGCGGCCTTTTTGTCATTGACCGTTCCAATGCGGTAGCCCTATTGTCAAACCGTTTGTGTTTGTGATGTCTCAGGCCACACTTAAAAAGTGCTCGATTGGTCAATGCTAAATTAAAAAACGCAAACAAATACTGGAAACTACTTACACATTTAGTAAGTCAAAAGAAATCCCAAAAATTAATATAATAGACAATTTTGCAAGCTATTTTAAAGAAGTTAATAATTCTACAGATAAGTTTTCCCAAGAAGATGAAGATAGTATTTACTTTAACGAGTGATTTCTAAATTCCGAAACGCAAATAATGTTTGACGAATTAAACATTTAAATATCGAGACTCAATAAAACCGAGTCTGCTATTTTTCTCTCGTGTTTGTGTTTGTTGCTTCCAAGTGATCATCTTTTTAGTATTTATTGACATTTGTTTAGAGCTGTGTGGCGGACGTGAAAAGTCGTCCCGACCACAAATCAGTAGTGTTATTATTTACTGGTCCTTTGGGGTCATCAAGCCCGTGATGTGTTGCTTTAAAGTAGGATATCGCTTAAGCCGGTGCTAGGAGGCCTGAGAGGTGATGCACCTTATAATTACCTCTCACGAAAAGACTCAATAAAACCGAGTCTGGTACTTTTCTCTTATCGTTTTGTTTGTTACTTCCAAGGGATCACCTTTTCAGTATTCATTAAAAATACGAAAAGCAGTGTTACAGCTAAATCAGGTGGAAAGCGGTGTCAGATATGCTACTTAAACAATTGTTCATACACAGCATTGATGACCGATTGTCATACCTGCATAGATTGTTTAACAAAATAATAAATATTGGTTATTTTCCAGAAACATGGAGTAAAGGTTATATTATACCACCGCATAAGGAGTGAACGCTAGTTGAAGTTTAGAGATATTACATTTCTTAATACAATGGGGAAACTATTTAATAGAATTGTAAATAGTACATGTAGGTCTCACTACTCTATTATCTCCCCTGAAAGCTTACGGACCTAGAGACAAAAGGAAAACAGAAAATAATTCTATTTTTTCTCAATTTTGGGCAATTTTTAATTTGAAAAATAGGTTTTCTTTGCTTTAGCATACAACTGCAGTGTAAAAGACATATGATACAGAAAATCCTATGTTGATATGAGGTTTCATTCAAATTTCAGAATTGTTTGACCGAAGCACCACATATTCAGCTAGATAGTGTATGAATTTTGTATTTTCCATAGGGTTCACAAAACATGAGCGAGAAAAAAAACCAACCTGGCTAACTTATATATTTTATTGTTTTAAATTACTGGTCTTGGCTATACTGAAGATATTAAACCAACAACAATGTCTGCTGCCCTGCTTTGAAGCTCAGATGTTGGAAAAGGCTGTACAGTAACCCTATGGGAAAATTAATTGTGGTGTGAGACCTGAAGAGTAGCTAATTTTCAATCACAGTCACACAGACGTCTTTTTTTAAAAGCCCGTTATACACCTGGATTCAATTTATTTGTGTTTTAGTTTCAAAGTAATGATTTGTCAGACAATTTCAACTAGTTGTTGGTACAGATGAAGAATGTGTTTGGCACATATTGTGTCCAGTATATACCCATATCAGGTATTTGATATAAATCTCATAATAACATTTTCGAGCAATTTGTGTGCATGTATGTATACTTTTTTGACAGCTGTGTAATCATGACAACTCATGTGATAAATAAAAACATGATGTTTTCTGGTGTATACATGTGCATTGTGTCAGAAGCCACATGTTTCTGTAAGAAAATATCACAGAGACAGCAGATATCTAATTTAATATATCTGATATCTCCCATATTGTTGATGTCTCAAATTTATAGTTGTCAACAACACATCTTTGTATGCCATACTGGACAGTGATCACATAAGTGATTGTTGTTGCTGCTGTTGTTGTTGTTGTTGTATCTTCCAACTATCAAGTTTCTGTTGGTGTTCTCCATATTTATTACAGAGACAAATAATGTTGCTGTTCTGTTTAGGTGGAATTTCTCATTATTTTATTTCTGTTATCTAGTCGAAATAGGTGCATTTCTTGATTTTTTTATTTTTTTACCGAAACAGTTACAGTTACAGCTTCAATTATTTTTTATTCTATATGGGGTATTTATGTATTGTGTTACATTTCCTGAAAGCAGGTGACACAGATCATGTTTGGGGAAATTTTCATGCAGATTGAGACAAAAATGGCAGATATATTACAGAAATACTACATTTGGTGGCATTTCTTGTGTATTTTTATGTTAAAGGCACAATACCGCCAAAATTCAGGTGATACTCAGACTTTCATATTTTTTTATATACTCAGACCTAAGCTTATTTGGGGGTTAATTTGACATGTAGAATCTACATGCATAGCTATTGACTGGTATACTTTAGACTTTTATCTTGTTACCATGGATACAGAAAGAAATGATATTTTTCTATTCAAATTTCAGCAGTTGATCGTTGAATACATATGTTTGATACCATGATATGAACTAATATTATTTTAATCATAATTATAAGATAGCAGATGACAAAAGGGGATTGTGGTAAAAATCTCATGAAGATTGAGGCACAAATGGTGTAGTTATCACACAAATGCTACATATTATGAAAACATGTTTTGGACTTTTATTTCACAGCGGGAACTTGTCGAATCCACGCGTTACTCTCAATCACATAATCCTGAATCATTTCACTTGTAAATATGATAGAAGCATGCTTATGGTCTTATTTTATAGGTACTGCACATAGCTACTAAATGTTATGTCATGGATGATATTGCTAAAAATATTTACTCTCTTCAGGTCTCACACCTCTATTATCTCCCCTGAAAGCTCACGGACCTAGAGACAAAAGGAAAACAGAAAATAATTCTATTTTTTCTCAATTTTAGGCAATTTTTAATTTGAAAAATAGGTTTTTCTTTGCTTTAGCATACATCTGCAGTGTAAAAGACATATGATACAGAAAATCCTATGTTGATATGAGGTTTCATTCAAATTTCAGAATTGTTTGACCGAAGCACCACATATTCAGCTAGATAGTGTATGAATTTTGTATTTTCCATAGGGTTCACAAAACATGAGCGAGAAAAAAAACCAACCTGGCTAACTTATATATTTTATTGTTTTAAATTACTGGTCTTGGCTATACTGAAGATATTAAACCAACAACAATGTCTGCTGCCCTGCTTTGAAGCTCAGATGTTGGAAAATCATTTAAAAGAACCATTTCTTTTAATATAATGTCATAATATATCAGGATATCAGGATATTTCGTAAAAATACAATTTCAATAGTACTGCACAAAATAAAAGCTTGTTCCCATTTATTACTTTTCCTTCCAGCGCACTTATCAAACATAAGCACACATGTATTTGCCGTCTTTCTTACCGGCGAATAATGAGTGTATAATGATAGTATACTGATAGTAGATGCATGTCTGATTACTAATATAATAAATAATGTGACTGTTTTCTAGGATTGACATATGTAAACGAACACAGCCTTGTCTAGTAGGCATATATAAGAGAGTTTGTGGCAGTCGACAATAGTAAACAGAGAGTAAATATTTGTCTTACATGGCAATAAATGCTGAAAAGGGGATTCTTTGGAAGCAACAAACACAAAAAGAGAAAATAAGTAGCAGGCTCGGTTTTATTGAGTCCGCTCAGAGAGGTTAAGTGCAACATGTTTCACGTCTCAAAGAAGCGGCTTAAGCAGCAATATTCTTCTTTAAAGGTATACAGATTGAGCTCGATGATCCCAAAAGACCAGTAAGTAATAACACTACTTATTTGTAACATGAGATTAGAAGTTGGGTTTGGTGACTTTATATTAAAGGCCAGCCTTTTAATGCCTTAAAGGCATTGCAATCAAATGTGGGAAAATTAATTGTGGTGTGAGACCTGAAGGTTGACATATTGGTCAGAAAAAATATATTGTTTATATTGAAGCCCAAGCCGGATTCAGGGCACATATGAGCACAGCTGACAATAGTTGAGTCCTGAATGAAAATATTAATCATATGTTAAACAAGGGTGCTAAAATATATGGCGCTTTTGTTGACTTTACAAAGACATTCGATTATGTGGTACAGAACATAAATGGTACGTCAATGTGGATGTTTATCACCGTTCTTGTTTGCTATGTATTTAAACGATTTAGAAGATGAATATTATATTAAAGGTGCAGAAAGTATTGATATAGGAATACATAAAATATTCATACTTTATGATGACATTATCCTATTTGCAAATGCATCAGATGACAATAAATACTTATATTAGACGACTACTGCGAAATAACACAGACAAAACAAAAGTGATGGTATTCAAAAAAGGTGGAATTTTGCCAAGAAATTTAAACTTTCATTATGATGGTAAACTCATAGAGATAGTAAATACATTTTCTTATCTAAATATTGATTTTACTGCTGGGAAATCATGTGCGCATTGTCAAACAACTTTATCGGGACGAGCACAAAAAAAAGCAATATTTAAGCTTAATAAGTATTTGTACAGTTTTACTAATATTACCATATACACCCAGACATTATTTAGAATTGTTCGATAATTTGGTAACACCAATACTTAACTATGGATGTGAAGTATGAGATTTCTGTCTCATTATGCAGTTTTGTAAACAATTGTTGGGTGTGAAAACGTCAAATCAAAACAATTTTATTTATGGGGAATTAGGAAGAACAGATTATGCTGCACGAAGACTTTATATTATTATCAAACATCGGTTAAACGTTATTAGTACGGATGAAAGAAAGTATATAAATTATGTTTAAACATTGATGTTAAATGACCTTAACTGATAAACCGACCACCACTAATTGGGCCTATTTAGTTAAAAATGCTCTGGCGCAGTTGTGCCTTTTCGATGGGTGGACATTACAAGGTGTAGGAAATAAAGAACTCTGCCTAAATGTTTTGAAACAAAGACTTACCGACTTTTTTAAAACTGGAAAAGTAGACTAAATGAATCTAGTGGAGCTTTTTTTTTATAAATAACTGTCATCGTTTGAATATTGTTAACATAAATACAATTCAGAATTGTTCTTGTCCAAATTAGGAGTATCATCTCACCGGTTATAATTAGAAGCAGGCAGGTGGTCAAAACATCAAATAACTCCGAGAAAAAACCTTCAATGTAAACTTTGTAATAATGTTGCTGACTAGTTTCATTTCGTTTTTGACTGTTCATTATATAATGATAATCGAGTTGCATTAATCAAACTATATATACTATAAAGGAAAAAACATGTTTTAAAGCTGTTGAACTTTGACAATCGTGACACAAGCGTAATATAAAACTAAATTAATTAATTATAAGTATATCACAATGTTGTTATGTATGTTCATTTTGTGAATGTGTTTATCTCTATTTTTTTTCTTCTATTTAATCAAACTATAACTTAAATAATAATAAAGCAGAACATGCGCTTAAAGTATATATACATCGTGTATATTATTGTGTACTAGAGGGTCTTCTTTGACCATGTATTATCCCGAATATCTAATTCGCACGAATCAATGTATGTTCAATAGAGAATTTAGAGTATCACAGACAGTTTATATGATACAGTTAGACGTAAAACTTTATGTATAACAAAATGCAAGTACATGCTACATCATAACGATGTTTGTATTACTTTGCTCTAGTGGGACCTCTCTGAATAGAAATTTTCTTGAAATTTCGTTTTCCTCATGGGTCAATATTTGTAGAGAGGCACCTGGAGATATGGATATAATTATCTTATTTTTGTTGTCGCTTTTATTTTTTTGTGTATATACATTTATATATATAGTACAGTATTTTACAGTTATAATTGCGATAACAAGCATGTAACTTAGTGTTGGTGGTTGACTGTCGTCCATTGAATGCTACTTTTCATGTTCGATTTGAATATCTACTTTTAGATATATGGTTTATTTGATACCAACATATTTACTTTATGTACTTAGATGCAGATGAACACAAATGTTATGATTGTTTGATTGACGACTTATTTTATTATTTACATCTATATAATTATATGTTTCACTGTTATTACAGACCGAATCTACGAAAAGAATGCTAAGTGTTTATATTTCGTTGTGGGTTGAACTATAACTCATGAATGGATGAATGTTTATGATTCGATAGACTGGTATATTGTTTTCAGATGTGTGATGTAGTTTATATTTATAGGATATTTATATGATGTTACAAAGAAAACAATCACACTGTCCACCGTGACCGAGACGCATGGTTGAAATTGGTATTTGTATTTTATTTGATTGATTTGCCTAAGGGTCTTTTCAGACTTATTGCAATAGATTTTATATACATTTGTAAGGTTTATGGAGGATGGCTTGAACCTTCATAGACCTATGACGAGGCAAAACAAATTGTCAATGTATTTTGTTATTGTTTGTGTTTGTTGTTGGGTGTGTTCTGTGAAAGCTACATTTCCTGTTCGACTTTCAAATCTACTTATACTGCCTGCATTCATTTGTTTGATTATAGTTGTCCTAAATGTTCAATGTTTAAAGTGGGCGACCACATTGTTCCTATACTACTATTATTCAATATGTGTGACCAACTTACCATAATGGTTATATAATAACATTAGTCGATGTGTTTGGCCATAATGTTCATACACTACCGTTATTAATTATATGACCATACTGATCGTATATGATATGTTTTAATGTGTTTGACCATAGTGGTCATATAGTGCCATTATTTAATGTGACCATACTAGTCATATACTACCATAAGTCAATGTGTGTGACATACATTGTTATATTATACTTCTTGCAAGGATTTACCGAGATTTCTGAGGTACGGAAACATAATAATACTTACAAAGGAATAATTCCTTAGGGAAATGTTCCCGCAAGCCGAATGTTTTGGAACGTCTTTTTACTTTGTTGGACTCTTTAAGTTACTAAATAACAGCCACCTAAAGCTGCCTGCGTAAGCGACGCCAGACAACGTAAACACTTAACGTCAACTATCCAGTGACGTAACATAGTCGATGCTAGTTTCAATGATAAACGTTGTATTTGATGTTGCCTTATGATCGTACATGAACTAGGACTGATAATAAATCATCAAGACAACTGTATATCATATAATTCAAGATATTTCAGTAATTTATTCTCCAAATTCAATTCACTAATTGACATTCTTCAGTGTCAATGACATGTAATGTTAGAAGTAATATGCAATATCCGAACGCTAGCTCAAACAGGTCCTATATAAATACTGAAAAGTGGATCCCTTGGAAGCAACAAAGAAAAAAAGAAAAAAAAAAGCAGACTCGGTTTTATTTACACTGTCTCGTCTATTTGGGCGCTGAAGACAGGATAATAGCAAGGAGTGTGTACTATTAAAATATATTCAAAATTACCTACAGGCCTATTTGCCTACTGACCGTTCCAAGTCTGTAACCCTGTCTTAACCACCCTTTATATTGTTTTTTGTCTTTTTCATTGTATAATTAATTAAATATTGCTCCTTGTTTGTAGTACAGTGCAAACCTACGATGCCATTGCGTTTGGAACTCTGGGATTAATTTATGTAGATCTATTAAAAATCCAGGCGAGGTTATTGGTAACATTTGCAATAAACGAAAAGCTTTTCATCTTTAAGTACTTATGATGTTTCTACATTATATACAACTTTAACACACAGCCTTATCAAAGACAAGATTATTGCTCTTATTAAAAACACTTTTGCTAGAGAAAATACTACATGTTTGGCCTGTAACAATAATAATACGTTTTTACTCACGGCAGTTTGGACAATTACACTATATGGACTTGACATGAAGTTTGTGAATCACTTAATTTCGTCAAGTATGGATCTATCGTTTATAGACAAATTGTTGGTATCCCCATGGGTTCGAACTGTGCATCCCTTGTCGCAGATTTGTTTTTATATTGCTATGAAAGAGATTAAATGTTGAGTCTTTCACCAGATACTCAGGCAGATGTTATTAAAGCCTTTAATGACACCACTTGATATCTGGATGACATATTGAACACTGACAAGCCTTTCTTTCCTACTATGATTATCAATATATGTCCTAAAGAACTTCAACATAACAAAGCCAATATTTTTGATATTAACGCTTCCTTTCCCGATTTACATCTCTATATCGAAAATGGTCAAATTATAACATCTATGACTAGAGAGATGGTTGGTTGGTGGGTGGGGGGAGGTGGAGGAGTGAGGGGATGGGGCTACATAGCTATATGTGTAAGAATTGACCAGAACAACACAGATATAGGTAAAAAATAAAAAAACACCGAAAACACGTGTGTTTCGAGTGAGGGCAGGGGATGTGTAAGAATTGACCAAAACAACACAGAAATATGTAAAAAATAAATAAAAAATGAGTTTTGAGTGGGGTGAGGTGGGAGAGGCGGGGGATGGGGGTGTGGAGGGGGCAACATATATGTGTAAAAAACTATGTAAGAATTGACCAAATCAACACAGAAATATGTAAAAAAATAAAAACAAAACACAAATTTTCCAATTTCGAGTTGGGAGAAGGGGGGTAGGGGATGCAGGGGGAGGGGCAAGATTTGTAAGAATTGACAAATGCGTTTCGTGTGGGGTGGGGGCAATATAGCTATGTGTAAGAATTAAGCAAAACAACACAGAAATATGTAAAAAGATAAAAACAAAGCAAAAATATTTCAGTTTCGAGTTGGGGGGAGGGGTGAAGGGGCGGCAGGTTGTGGGGGCAACATGTGTAAGAATTGACAAAACAACACAGAAATATGTAACCAAAAATCAAGTTTCACGTGGTTGGGGGAGAGGCGGGGTGGGAGGAGGGGGCAACATATATGTGTAAGAAACTATGTAAGAATTGACCAAAATTACACAGAAATATTGTTTCGAGTGGGGTGTGGAGGAGGGGGCGGAAGGTGGGACAATATAGCTATATTTGTAAGAATTGACCAAAACAATACAGAAATATATAAAAAAAAAAGATTTTTGAGGGGGTGGAGGGAGAAGAAAAAAGTATAAAAAAAATAAAAATAAAAGCATTTCGAGTGTGGGGGGGAGAGGCGGGGTATGGGGTGGGGGCGGGAGGGGCAACATATATGTGTAAGAAGCTATGTGTAGAATTGACTAAAATAACACAGAAATATGTAAAAAATAAAAATAAAAATTAATGAGTTTCGAGTCGGGGGTGTAGTCTTCATCCATGTGTCATCTGAGAGTTGGGTCGTGTTTCCGGGTTAGAATATGATGCAGTTCATATTTGTTCATAAGATATCCATCTGATGTGGTATAACATGACCACCGTTGAAACAAATAAAAAGTTACTATAGCTATATTAGTCGAATAGGTAATGTAGCATTGAGGACCACAGCAAACAAAACGCACGCATAAACAATATGACAATGAAATAAGAGGCAATGTATGTGTAGCATCACAAATATTAGAGGGGTTGACACTATGGCTAACGCCTTGGTAACGGTCAGTAGCAAAAATGCCGCCTAAGATTCTTTAGATGAATCACTTAAACGATTTGAGGATGGTATACAGAAGAAACTTACGTTGAGATAAAACGTCTCTTCTTTTTTCTGCAATATAAAATAAATTCGAGTATAATAGCATAAAAGATAAAAAATTGTAGTTTATTTTAGACAACAATATATACATAATTATACTAAACTTATTTAGACTGACATATGAGATCAATACATGAACTTGTAAATGTTAAGCCTTTCTATTGTCTAGGCGTCGTTTTACTCCATTACCAGTGTAGGTCATTCAAAATACTACTAACTGGCATTACTGCTTCATCTAGATATCAATAATATATATTCATAATAGGTCAAATTGTTACCTAATTGTGGAATAACTATAATATAGAACATACTAGACTCTGGCATATATGTATACACTGAGTGTAAGATATTATGGACAATATATAACAAACGATATTCAAGTGAAATAAACATCGGATGAGTGTATACTGATATTACACTTGTCTGATTGCTAATATCGTAAACAATGTTATACTGAATGTTGTCTAGTTATGGCATTGGTAAATCGGACACAGCCTTTTCTGGTAGATGTCGATATATATTTCTGGTGGTAAACAGAGAGCGAATACATGCAATTGAAAGTTGGGGATGGAGAAATGATAGGTAAGGCAAATATTTAAGACATACACTCAAATAGCATCTATATAGTGCGAGTCTAGACCTTGCTATAGGTAAATGAATAGCAACTTCGTATTTGTTGACACGGGTCATGCATCCTACTCTGGAAATTGGCATATAACAAATGAAGCCTGAACTATTTATACATCTGGAACTCGACACAGACAAAGGAAGGCCAATTTCCGAAAATCATTAATATTACGAGTCTTATAATTATTTTCAGATTGTTTTCTTTTGGCGTTATGCAATATATTCACATCATAGCTTTTTTCCTCATAAACATGTTTTATTGGCGGCAGACATATTTTGTGTTGTACGCGTTACGAGTTTGTTTTTATGGTATTTAAGCCATTATTTATGATTACAAATCCATGTTACAGGAAAGTTTCATTTAAATATACTCGGTAAAAAAGGTTTTGAACCAGGGTATATAAAGTCATATAAAAATAAAACTGGGGTGATCATAATTTAAGTATCTTTTATTAGTAACCAAGGTCTACCCTACCCGGTAAATTTGGTACCAGAAACAGTTAATTCCAAACAAGATTTGTTTTTAAAAAATATCGCGAATACACAAAGGGTCTGTAAAATATGTTGCAAAGTCCATACAAAGTAACAGTTACGGACACATTCGAGTAACCAATAAAAAGATTATTTTTGTTCGCAAACTTGCATTGTAAACGATAATTATTGTTGATTGTTGATCTATTGTGCATTATAAACTGAGATATTAAGTGTTATGGTCGAATGTCATGGTTCAGCGATCATTGTACGGGTTCGAACACTGCCATGGTCCAAAACTTCTTTTACAGAGTATAGTATAAGTATTTTTACTGTATATGAACAAGCTTCGCATATCTTGTTAAACATGCCCTTTGCATAACAGATTCAACATTTAAAAGTCCTATTAGCACAGAAAGGGAGTTTCCATTCCACTTGTCTCTATCTTCCCAAAAAGCATATGATACATTTGCCAAGCATGGCTACATTTTCAGTTTAACTCTTGTTCAATACAACTGATCAGAACAACTTCTAATCTGTCTTAAAATAAATGGTATATTTGCTATAAAGCCGCCAACTGTTTTTTTTAAATTTAAATTGCCCAAGTAACTTGTTCGGGCAAAACTTTGGTGAAACCCCTTTCTTACCAATTCGGTTCATCAATTTTATAAACTAATATTTTGTCTTCAATATGTGTTAGATTATTTTATTCCCACCTATTTTTTCTCATTAAGCAAAGTCAGACGGAACCGGACAATAGTCTTCATCTTCTCTACACGTATCATGTTCTACCATAGCATTTACATATATGCTAAAGTATCTCGGGCGTTATCTAGTATATATCAATTATCAACATAATACTGGTGATAATTCTTTGGTTTACATATCTGTTTAGTTCATGCTTTTGTTGATTTTATAATTTTCATCGGGTGATAATTTTCCGACGCCGTTAATAAAATGTTTTATAATTCTCATGTGTTATTTGTTTTTCAACAACGCATTTTTAATATCTTTGCATTTCCTTGTATTAACCTCATTATTTAGCGGTATGAGTACTTCTTAAACCAAAAAACTGAACAATTGACAAACTGCAAGCCTCATCTTTCATTTTACCAATAAACGTTTTTGTTTTTTGTCGAAATAATATGTGTTTTATTGGTATCATAATCACTAGTATCAAAAGTGTATTTATCCTTGTACAAATCTGCATATGCATCTGTTGTTTTAATGTCATAGCCCAAAGAATCAGTATCAGTAAACAATAACTTAACGTTTTTACAATATTTGCTTATAATGTAATTGTAATGGAAAGCATTCATCAACTAATCTAACAAGTCGTTTTTCTTTTATTCTATTTATAGCAATACATGTTCGTTAACCATTTTGCAAGAAATGAATGATGGTCTCGCTGCATATTTAAAAAGAACCTCCTCGTCATGAGTCAATTAAAATTGTCTTTCTTAAGTTTTCCATAGTTTCACCAAAGACGAAATTGTTCATAAGTTTATAGAAATATTTTTTTTCAAAAGCATTTTTACCTAATGTTCTTTTGGATGTGTTAACGTCTATATATATATTGTATTGTTTTAAAATGTTGTAATGCGTAACATATTGATTTTTATCTTTTAATGTTGTAACAAGTTTGTATACTTTAAAAAGCCCTAGATTAATTGTTTTCTTTATTATTGTTTTACCATCCTTTATATTTAAACGTTCTGGGGCAAGAGGGTTATAATTATGTCAGTCGTGCATTTCTTCGGAATACTAAGATCACATTCAACATCCCAAGCTCTGAATTCGACATTCCCAGCTCGGAGATCGACATTCGTACCGAGCTCTGAGTTAAATAGTCACAGTTCGGAGTTCGACATTCGAAACCAGCTCTGAGTTCAACATTCCCAGCTCTGAGTTCGACATTTGAACCCAACTATGAATTCAAAATTCCCAGCTCTGAGTTCGACATTCGATCCCAATTCTGAGTTCTGAGTTTAAAGAAGCATTCTTACCTTCTGTCTTTTTTGAAATGTTAAAGTCTATATATAGTTTTAACCATGAATATGGATCATGAGTTAAATATTCCTAGCTCGGAATTCGACATTCGAACCAACCTCGCTTGGAGTACAACATGCACAGCTCTGAGTTCGACATTCCCAGCTGGGAGGTCGACAATTGTATCCAGCTCTGAATTCAACATTTCCAGCTCTGAGTTCGACATTCAAAAAATGCTAAGTTCAACATTTCCAGCTCTGAGTTCGACATTCAAACCAAATGCTAAGTTCAACATTTCCAGCTCGGAGTTCGACAATATTCGGAGTTCAACATCACAGCTCGGAGATCGACATTAAAACTCAACTCTGAGTTCAACATTCAAAGCTCTGAGTTCGACATTCGAACCCAGCTCGGAGTTCAACATTCCCAGCTCGGAGTTCAACCATCAACTCTAACTCGGAGTTTAACATTTCCAGCTCGGAGTTCGACTTTCAAACCTAACTCGGAGTTCAACATTCAAACCCAACTCGGAGTTCGATATTCCCAGTTCGGTGTTCAACATTCAAACCCAACTCGGAATTCAAAATTCCCAGCTTGGAGTTCGACATTCAAAGCCAGATCGGAGTTCAACATTCACAGCTCGGAGTTCGACATTAAAACTCAATTCGGAGTTCAATATTCCCAACTTGGAGGTCGACATTCGAACCCAGTTCGGAGTTCAATATTCTCAGCATGGAGTTCTATATTCTCAGCTCTGATTTCGACATTTCCATCTCGGAGTTCAACATTCAAACCCACCTCTGAGTTCAACATTCCAAGTTCAGAGTTTGACATTAGAACCCAGCTCGGAGTTCAATATGCTAGCTCGGAGTTCGAGATTTGACGATTTAAAAACGGAGTCTGTTCAGCCAGACATTTACTAAAAAAAAAACACACACAAACTTGTAATTTACAGTAATGGCCATTTGAATATAATTTTGGATGAACAAATATGTTTATTTACATTTGTAATCATGTTCAATTAATATTAAGGCTACATCAAATGAAATGATATATAGATAGCTGTAACTAATATTATTACACGTGTAATTCAATCCACTTGCAAATATTTCTAGTACTATTTAATGTGTAATACATATATTGAATAGTTTGTAACATATTTGCAATAAATAGATTTAGATAAGGAAAACCCTTAACATATTTTCTTTTCTCAAACCACAGTAAAACACTTTCTGAGCATGAACGGCAGATACAACAATTCAACTAGGATCTGCCCCGGCGTCCGTCTCCACCCTTGGGGACATAGCCCCGGGGTCATTACTTTGAAACGGCTAAGATCCCATCCTATAACAATATATACACCCTTACTTTAACAGATATAACCATACGACCAACATGGGCCCTGGGGTATATCCCCACCCCTGGTGACCTTACCCCTGGGTCATGCCATGGAAAATGTTGAGATCCCCACCCTATAACCATAAATACACTGACTGGGCATGAAATGACGGATTCAACATCAAAAACCAACATCGGCCCCGGGGTCCATCCACACTCCTGGTGACATACTCGGCATGAACTGACGGATACAAATATCAAAGAAGCTTTGGCCCCGAGGTACGTCCCCACCCCTGAGGAAATAACCCTGCGATTATAACGTGGAAACCGTTGAGATACCGACCATGTGTAACCATATACACATGCTCTTACTGGGCATAAACACGGATACAACTTACAACAAGCATCGGCCCCGGTACCCGTCCCCACCCCTTGCAACAGAATACTTTAAGGTGGGCGCGGGTATTTTCCTTGGCGTGCCTTTGACTGCGTGGTCTTATTCGTTAATGAAATTATAAGCTTGGTTGACTGTTTTGTCATTGCGAAGATCAGGTGTGCGATCAGGGACATTATGGTCCTTTTGTATAAATGTGTTTCAAATTGTATTATAATGAATGTTATACATATTCAGTTGTTATACGATAACATCTGAAATTTTCATAACTGAAACTGTATTAAAATATGTTTTAAGACTCTTTTGTTACAACAACATAATTGAACTATGACTAGGAAGCATACTATTGTACTTGATTTTAAGAAACATGTTATGATTGAACATGTTTTCGGGCAATGCCAAACTCTAGTACAGCTATACTTTTTCAAATTGTTGCTGTAGATCGTTGAACAATATATCTAAAACAGTATTAACAAAAATGTTAGCCGACTTTATTGTTGCATGGCACTGTTTGATTAATATAAATCTCCAGTTTAATACAAGTGTAATATGAAGTTACATGTTGTATAAGTTAAGAGCCACGGTGTGATTAGTAAAGCATCTCACGTTTTCACGTTTTATGAGCGTTTCCCTCCCCCACCCCCTATCCCTAACCCACAGGCACACACTCGCAAGCACGCAGGCACGCACCACACGCACGCACGCACACACACATTACTTTGTCGATTACAATAAAAGTTATAGTTGTCGCCGCTTAAATAAAAAAATGGCTAAACATACATAAAAAAAGTTGATCTCCCTATATGTTAAACAAACAATAAGAGGGTTTCGTTGTTAAATGTAAAAACAAAACAAAAATAAGACATATACCACTATTTTTCTTAGTTACTTCCATTATTCAAGATTATCGCGATTTCCCGAAATACACCAGGATATAAACTTTAGACCCGGTTTCGCATTTTAAGGCTATACGAACATAGCTGATCCGCTGTTTACTGCACTAGGCTAGCATATCCGGTAAATTTGCACTAATAGTAAATATATCTATTATCTGTGTTTGAAATGTTATTTACGGCTGACCAACACATGTCAGCTTATTTAGAACCGCGCTAGTATATACATTGTATTCCACTGTATTCAGCTCGCTTGATAGCGTCGTTATCTTTTTTAATTTAATGCGTTTAGTTTTTTACAGTTTCGGCAATAATAAATTAGCAATTTTTAAATAAAATAACATTAGCATCTGTTTCAATAGAAGGCCACATTGTAGCATGAGGTCTTCCGAGTACGATTTGGAAAGCGATACTTTGCATGGCAGTTGACATTTTAATATAAGTAGAAGCCGAAATACATTCGTTATAAGACTTTGATTTTGATTCGCGAATGCTGGCCTGTCTGTGCAGTTCCAAAGCAATTGTATATATTTTGTAAACCCATTGATTGAATTTCAATATTTAATAACTTTATATTTTTAGTTGAAATGTTTCAACAGAACACACCTTGTTGTCTGAGGTGTTTCGGTTACTATTTTTGAAAACAAATATTTGTTAGTATTAAATTTGAATTTTTTCTTTATTATGTAAAAAGTGTTTGACACTGTAAACCCTAAGTGCGATGTGAAGATGATATCGAAAATTGAGTTTTGATTTGATCATAATCATTTTTAACTGAGTTGTTTTGGCCCGTTTGTTATTTTACTAATATAACCGGGTGATAGATAATAAGTACTACGTCAATAGTTTCATCGTTTTAATATGTGTACATCGATCAGGCATCATATATTCGTATATATGAACGAATACGAAAGTGGTCTGCAACAATAACATAAAAACATAAATATACGGCGGTAACTAAATTATACATTACACTGACAATTCAACCGCGCATTGAGTTAACACAGTGGATATGATTAAAATACAAATATAGCATTACCAGAATAATCAAGTTGTTTATATCTCTATACTTGTCTGTATGAATGCAAGTTTATACTCAGTACTCGTCTATGACTATCACGATCTCAGGGTCGGTGTTAGAACCGCATCCGGCAAGACATAAGGAGAGAATGAATGAAAGATAGATAACGAGATCTGATCAGGCTGGTTAGTTCTCTTGACAGGAATGCGATAGTGACGTGGATAATTATCCGTGCAGGGTTATGGATCCCCCATTTACATACCAAGCTAACATACAACACGGATACAACATGGAACCACTCAGACAACTATGTATAGTACATCTACATCACATGACATACACATGACAATCACATGATGATACAGTACATTGGTAAACATAACAGGTACAGGTATAGCACAAAATATATGTACGCTCTGTACATCCATACATAACAATGATAACACAATACATATATAAGTAACCTGGGTTACATATATATGTTATTGTTGTATGTATATGTGTATATGTTAATTGTGCCTTCAGACGAGTGTGTTATGATGTAGAGATGCAGTATATCAGCGTGTGGGGCAGATGTCCTTTTTAGGAAGTGAATGCATACGTCTCTCATCATAGCTAGGCGCCCTGCCGTAGTCTGTTCTTGGTTGTTCGTATATATGTCTCCTATATATATATAGAGAGAGAGAGATAGGGGCAATATACACTACACTTTCTATTTTATTTTGTATCAGTTAATATGATTCAATAACCCGAGTTGGGTTTGAATGTCGAACTCCGAGCTGGGAATGTTGAACTCTACGATGGGAATGTTCAACTACGAGCTGGGAATGTTCAACTCCGAGCTCGCATCGCATGTCGAACTCTGGACTGCGAATGTTGAACTTCGTGTTGGGTTTGAATGTCAAACTCCGCGCTGGGAATGTTGAACTCGGAGCTGGTAATGTTGACCTTGGCGTTGGGAATGTTGAACTCAGAGATGGGTTCGAACATTAAACTCAGAGATGGGGATGTTGAACTCCGAGCTGGGTTCGAATGTCGATATCCGGGATGAGAATGTTGAACTCTGAGTTAGGTTGGAATGTCGAACGCCAAGCTGAGAATGTTGAACACAAAATTGGGTTAGAATGTCGACCTCCGAGCTGGGAATGTCGAAATCCGTGTTGGGTTTGAATGTCGAACTCCGAGCTTGGAACGTTGAACTCCTAGTTGAGTTTGAATTTCGAAATCTGAGCTGAGAATTTTGAATTTCGAGTTGGATTCGAATGTTGACTTCAGAGCTGGGAATGTCGAAATCCGCGATGGGTTTGAATGTCAAACTCCGAGCTTAGAACGGTGAACTCCAAGTTAGGTGTGGATGCCGAAATCCAAATGAGAATTTTGAACTCAGAGGAGAGTTTAATTGTCGAACTGAGATGGGAATGTTGAACTCTGAGTAGGGGTTGAATTTTGAATTTCGAGCTGGGGATGTAGAACTCCAAGTTGGGTTTGAATGTCGGACTACGAGATAGGAATGTCAAACTCCGAGTTGAGTTTGACTGTTGAACTTCGAGCTGAGAAGTTTGAACTCCGAGCTGTGTATGAATATTGAACTCCGAGCTAGTAATGTTGAACTCCGAGTTGGGTTGAATTTTTAACTCCGAGCTGGCATCGAATGTCGAACTCCAAGCTATGAATGTTGAACTACCAGTTTGGGTTTGAATGTTTAACTCCGAGCTGGGAATGTTGAACGCAGAATTGAATGTTTGAATGTCGAACTCCCAGATGGCAATGTCGAACTCCGAGTTTAGTTTGAATGTCGAACTCCGAGCTGAGAAGGTTGAACTCCTAGTTGTGTATGAATATTGAACTCCGAGCTGGGAATGGCAAACTCCGAGTTTGGTTTGAATGTCGAACTAAGTGCTATGAATGTAGAACTACGAGCTGAGTTCGAATGTCGAACTCCGGACTGATAATGTTGAACTCCGAGTTCGGTTCGAATGTATAACTCAGAGATTGCTATTTTGAACTCAGAGTTCGGTTCGAATGTCGAAATCCGAGTTGGGAATGTTGAGCTCAGAGCTGGGTACGAATGTCGAACTCCTAGCAGGGAATGTAGAAATTCGAGCTGGAAATTTTGATCTCCAAACTGGGTTCTAATGTCGAACTCTGGTCTGGTAATTTTGAATTCAGAGTTGGGTTCGAATGTCGAACTCAGAGCTGGGAATGTTGAACTCAGAGAATGGTCTTGAATGACACCTCAGAGCTGGGTATATTGATCTCAGAGTTCTGTTTGGATGTCGAACTCCGAGCTGAGATTGTTGAACTCAGAGCTGGGTGCAAATGATTAACTCTGAGATGGGAATGTTGAACTCCGAGCTGGGAATGTTAAACTGCGTGCTGGGTTTGAATGCCGAACTCCGATATGGGAATGTCTATCTCGCTGCTAACAAATGCATGTTGAACTCCGCGCTGAGAAATCTGTAACAGAACGAATGTCGAACGCCGAACTTGAAAGGACGAGCTAACAGGAAAATGTTGTTTTCACTCATTCATTTATCGTCTGATTTGAATACAACTTTCACAGATTGTAAAGTTGAGGATGTAAATACATAATCATTCCGAAACACAATATTGATAAAGTGAAAAACCGGTTTTCAATAGGCAATATAATATCGCAAAATTGCATGCCATTATTGAAATATATACCTCAGCCATTTTTAAAATCCTTGCTTGTAATTATCTCCATATATTTGTTTGTGTACAGGATATAAATACAGTTTAGTGTTAATGACATACTCAAATGTAAAGAGCCTCATTTTATTGGTCATCGGCTGGTCATATTCTTGCAACGATGTCGTACTAAAATTATGAATCAATTACCCCTTCACTGACTTGCACTTATGTCGTACTTCACATGCTATAGCACATGTGTTGTATTTTTTCCTGTTAAATATAGGCTATTATGCAGACTTTAAGGTGCATTTAATATTACCACCTTCACCGATTACGCACCTGTAGATGACGCTCTTTATATTTGAGAGCAGCTGATCAGCTGAGTTGAGTTGAGAGTTTTCACTATTCTTCAATAAAGTTAATTTAGATTTGGATGCTTTTAGAAAAATATAATTGTGAGGGGATTTAATATATGTTGTGCTCATTCATAATACTACTGGATATTTGGACTAAACCAGAAATATTGGAAATGAATTTAGACTAAAAGGACAATTAACATTTGGATTAAAGAGATACTTACAGATTTAGTAGGAACAAATGGTTTTAAACATGTTAAAATGAGTGTTGATTTGATAATTGCTTTTTTTTCGTAAAAAACAACTTATTCTACCAAACGTTTTTTATACGTTTCTAGAAAAAATAATTAAAGAAGAATAAAAGTGTAGAAAAAACTATGTTAAAGAATGTTAAAAAAAACCTAAATATGACAGAATCGCAAGAAACATAACTTAAGGCATTTAAACAATGTCATACTTGCAATAACATGTAATTAAAGTGTGACAGAATGGTTAGGGACTATTGTCGTATAACTGGATATTTTAGAGCAGGTGCAAATGTTATTTTCAGGATGACTGAAATATACATATTTTTTTTCACAACTTAAGAGGATATAATTCGCATTTTGGAAAGTTTTAAAAAGAAATAATTTGTTATACCATTTAACATGGAAAGTATGTGTTTTTTTAAGTTAGGAAAATATTTGGTGTTTATTGATATTTTCCAATTCATGTCTCAATCTCTTGAACGTTTAGTGAAAAACATCCCGTCATTTAAAAATACTTCACAAGACCACTCAGTCTGCTGGCAAAGACATAGTATTAATAAAAAGAAAATGTGTTTATCGCTATGATTATATTAATAGCTTTGAACGCTTTGGAGAAAAATAATTGCCTAGTAAAGATAGCTTTTATTCTAAGTTGAATGCTGAACATATTTCAGATGCAGATTTTGAGCATGCTAAACTATTGAAAACATTTAATATTAAAAATATGGGAGAATATCACGATCTCTATAAACAGAAATATATAAGGATCTGTTATCCAACTGTAATAAGGGCGCGACGAATTGACTAATTTAAGGTTTATTCTAAACAGTAACGGTTTTAATAATGTCTGGGATAATCCCATGAGTGTTAGTTCTAAACTATTTCCTCCAATATTTAAACAAAGATTAATAGATAATTTCACGCAACAATGGAGATCGGATATAGAAGGTAGTAACGATTTAACGCTATATAAGGACGTGAAAGAAATTTGTGATTTTGAAAACATATCTAGAAACAGTATGCTTTATACAATTAAGAAGTGGTATAACACAAATTATCCGCTCATTGTTTAAGAATACAAACAGAGAGATACTCTAGAGAGAGAACAGAGAGAAAGAAAGAATGTGCGAAATTTGTAACACTAACGATATTGAAGACGAGTACCATTTTATTTTGATCTGTACTTATTCTAAATTTGAAACAAATATATTCCTAAATATTACACAACTAGACCAAGTACTTTAAATTTGTGGAATTGTTGCAGTCGTTAAACAAATATATAATTCTTAGTTTGAAGCTACACAATCCCGATAAAATAATACAATTTCAAGTTTTTTTAAACATAAGAACGCCTATAGATAAAGTGTTGTTTACATTGTTTAGGCTAGTATATTGTCATAGCGTATATCGAGGCATATGCATAATAGGCGTGATAAACGCTTCAGTAACTTTGAAATTGTACCACCCAGCGATTACGGGTATATAAGCCTAAACGTTTATATAGCAATTTGATCAGATATCCGATAACTACAGACTATTCAACTCGATGAGGATATTCAATGGCGTGCTACATACATGTCTGTAATGTTGAACGAAAGGGAACAAGTAAGGCATAACGTAAATACATCACTATGTAGAGAGTATAAACACTTACCCGCGTATTCCACATATGTTCCATATATTGTATATATATTGTACATACTTATTTCCTATAATATCCTTGAAATAATCCAAAATCACACGCGTATTACACATGTATACATATACAGAGAGCGTGTATCGGTAGCCAATAGTATGTAACGTGAAATACATGCTCAGGTGTTGACTCGGGACAGGGAGAAATTATTGTTCACAATGAGACACTTGAAGGATATTGTTCAAATTAAGTTATATTTATGGAATTTTCTTTTGTTGGAAAAAGACCAGCAATATTATTTCTCGCAAATCGTAGTTTTCAGGATGTGTGGAAGGGTTATTACACATGAAGGTCGCCCATCCGCTTATCCTTCAGTTACACTTTTCAATTCCGGAGCTTCTTGGGAAAATTATAAGAGTCACAATTCGTAAAAAAAGGATCGTTCTGACGAATTTGAAAGGCATTGTAATACTACTTGTTCATAAAAAAGAAAATTCATAAAAAAAAATGTTTTAAAAAGTACTAAGGCCTGGGCTAGAACCCCGTCCGCAACGACGAAAGCATACTAAGACAGCGCGTTAACCTACTGCGTTACGGAGGCCGATTAACAATGTCGTATTAATTAAGTTACTTTACATAACTATGCTCAATCGCAAAGACTCTCTGCTAATATCACGGTGGATAGACGTAGCGGACACTTGTTGCTCAAAACTGCGTTACCTTGATTCTGGTTGCACTTGTAACGGACCCTGGTTGGTAAAAACAGAGGGAAAATGGACACTGGTGTCAGAAAGTTCGAACATAAAGGTACAGTATCGTATGTATAAGACAAAAACTTTATGCGACGGAACTCTTGAATATCATATACATTTTCTTTATGTACAACAAATGCAGAATAATTCCTAACAAGCTGAAACAAATTTACTCTTAACCAGTAGATACAAAGTTGATGACTTTAAAAAGCCAAACTTCCATATGTTCTCTCTGACTGATTTAATGTGATCCCAAACTGGTTTGCAACTGCGGTTGTTCAATAAAGATAACTGTTTAGTCTAAAAATCTGCAAATATTTACATCATGTCTCAATTTCAGAGCACCGGACCCTGGTTGCTTTGTAAAACATGCTTGAGATTCTGGCAACGGACACAATCTGTATCTTTGGGACCGGATCCCGGTTGATAGATTGTTTTCTATATACCTTCAGATTAAAGAGAAAACGACGATCGGGACTTTGGCTCCACCGAAACAAACAATAAAAAAAACATCTGTTGGTTGCATGGTATTTTAAGTCATCTTCAGCACATTCTAGGTTATATATGATGGTAGATTTTTTTCGTGGGGGAGGCACACCATCCACATTTTCATAAGTAGGACAAGTACTGCATGTCTCATGAAATCTGGGAACGAGCTGGATTCGTACCCACGACCGTAGCGGTGAACTTGAAACAGTGCCTCACCACTCTGGACCGCCGATACTAAAATCATTCATGCGACAGCATGATGGAAAATAAAAAAAGAACAGCCCAATATTGAATGTAGAGGGTGTGATCTTGTTATAGTGATGGAATCTGGTGGTGAGTTTGGCTAAATGCGTCTATGTCGTACAAGGTACAATACTAAACAAATGTACTCCGGACCTACGTTCGTGTATATACGTTTGCGCCTTGAGATAATTCTCTCTTCACTACCTGTCTTCCGTCGACAGTACCCTAAAATAAACTATGGGCCCGCAATAGACATTAACCAAACTTACTTTCCCCAAAGCGCGCTTCATGACGCTTTTTGTCACCGTTTTACACGACAATGACCTCAAACAGTTATTATATTTGTAACCGGATGCCCCGGGTTCAATCCTCCGTGGTGCCACTGAGTTTCGTCGGTATGTTTTTTTGGCAAGACACTTTCCCTTAGCCTCTTCCGTCGGATGGGGACGTAAATCGGGCGGTCTCGTGTATCGGTCTATCCTCAGAGCACGTTAAAAAACCATAGGAATCTATTCGATAATAAGAGTAGGGCACGGTTCCCGGATTCCTATGTATCCTTCCTCTCTCTCTGTGGCGGCTCTAAATAACCTATACCGTGTTGCTGAGTCGTTAAACAACATTCAATATTTAAAAAAAAGGTTTATTCAAAAGGCATTATCTTAGAGCACGCAGCTGTGTACACACTGTCTGCAAAAATCCGAAAATTAAAAAAAACACATAATACATAAAAAAAAACACAAAAAAACAACAACAAACAAACGAGAGGCGAGAGGATATAAGGATTCAGACTATATCATCAACATCTCAGCCTCAAATAAGATATAAAATAGTGGGGAAAAACGAACCACAGCGTATCTGGGAAAAAACAATTCATGAAGTTTGCCGCGGGACCACACTAGCAACGCCCTAGTTAAGCCCCTAACAGATAACAATTGTTTGAACATAAGTGAAACTTAAAAACAAAATACATCAATGAATAAAAAATCAAATATTACAAGTAATAAAAATGCAGCAATATTAACAACTATATACATGAGTGTTGGCATAATGTAGGCTGACATGTCGTATAGAGAGTTGTACGCAACAAATAAGAAAACGTTTTTTTATTTAGATATTTTGTTTAAAATAACTCTTAATGTACATTTATTCACAAATTAATATAATTGTATAAAGTAATACATTGAACACCTCCTATAAAAAAGCTTAGCTGTTCTTTTATAATCTCCGAATACTTACTGAAAATGTCAATTACAAGTTTTAAATACGCATTTACCAATGGAAAACTTTGAATTCGCAAGTTTTCATTATTTTATACATATATATATGACTCTAGAGAAAGTTTTATTGAGAATGTTGCCACTTTTGTTTAAGCACTAGCGGATTTCGAGGGGAGCACCCTCATAGGAGTCATCCTATGATTTGAAGAGGTTATCGCATAACATTTAGCTGAATGTTGTTTAACTGTTTATCAATACATTATATTGAATACTTATAGCCGGTCGCCCAAAAGAAAGGAAGGATACATAAAAATCTAAGAAGCTACCCTAATCTTACTTACGAATATATTTTCCTTTGCTTAGCAAATTGTTCCAAGGATAGACTCCGAAACACAGAACCGGTGTACATACCAGTCCGACGGACGAGAATAAAGGAACATGTTTTACTCAATTATACACAGAAGAAATTGACTTGCGGCGATACGGCTTCATCCGGGTCAAATGCAACGTGCTATTAAGTCGACCACGCCAGCTCCCTTGAAGTGTACGAGTTCCTCGCCGGTGTTTGGAGGGTGAAAACTCGTTAAATGTGAAAATCTTTAAAATATCTCAGCACATGTTTATTTTCCATAAGTTGACACACGCACAAACCCCACCCAATTGAAAATGTCGCAGCTTTATCTTCCACGCTGATATCAGACCGAGATATGTCGAACAGGGGAACATATCTAGTCATTTTTTAAGATGTATGATTGCAACTACCGACTAGGATCCTGTGTCAGAAGCAAACATGATCCGGTGCCATGAGCAACCAGGATCCGTTACTTTGCAGTGCACAAACAACTTAACGCTTCTGGAAATCGGTAGATATTATTATGTATTAAATACGTCCAATGGATGTAATGGCTGAACATACATAATTCCAGACATAGCATATGCCAATAGCAGTCACCATTTTTGAAATAAACACAATTTTCTAAGAACTAGACGTACTTTCACGCGTCGGTGTGTAAACAGTGCGCATTCTTTCACATCTAATAACCCAATAACCCTTTTTGTTCGGTGCATATGCCATATTAATTGTTCGGTGCATAATCCATTATATAAAGTAGTTTCTGAGATACTAGCCGCATTCACATACAAATATGAACAAGTTTTCTAAGTATAACAGGGGCCATAATTCTGTTAAATGCAGGAGTTATAGAAACTGACTCTGTGGTGTCTGATGATGCTGAATGCAGGTGTGTGAAGTTTCAGGGATACAACTTTAATCAAGTGACGCAGATGACAACGACAATCAAGATGAAAATAGCTTTTCTTCTTCGAAAAAGCCTAGCAAAAAGGACTCGACAAAAAATCGGTGCATGTGCCTTTAAGGTCAGTGCATATGCCTTTAAGTTTGGTGCATGTCTTTATGTTCGGTGCATATGCCATATGAATTGTTCGGTGCATATATAATCCATTATATAAAGTAGTTTCCGAGATACTAGCTGCATTCACATACAAACTTGAACCAAGTTTTCTAAGTATAATAGGGGCTATAATTCTGTTAAATGCAGGAGTTACATAAACTGGCTATGTGGTGTCTGTTGATGCCGAATGCAAGTGTTTGAAGATTCAGAGATACAACTTTAATCAAGTGACACAGACGACAATGACAATCAAGTGATGAAAATAGTTTTGCATTTTCAAAAAAGTCTAATAAAAGGACTCGACACGTAAACGTTTTCGTACTGACGGATAAGGGAAGACTTATTTCGTGACGGTGCATACAAATATGGTTAGTTGATTGAATGTTGTTTTACGTCATTTTCATTACATGTTTTAGATTATTATATATACATTCTTCAACTTTTATAATCGGTCACTTTTCAACGAATTATATATTTTATTTAATAATTCATATTTTCATTTGAAATGTTAACTGGCGTCGTTTAATAAATATCGCTAGCGATTTATAAAACTTAATTGGACTATACCCTTGATGATAAACTTAATAAAAACTTGATTTAATAAAAGCTTGGTATATGTTTCACTGATTTTCAGTTTTTAGTATTCATGTTTTTTCAAAAAACCTGGCTGACCGATTATAAAAGTAGAGTAGTGGTGGAGACAGACCTACCACTTTTTCCTGGATAAAACAAGTACATGTACTTTATACCTCCCCCATTCCTAATAATCAACACTTTCTCAAAAGTCGAAGCAGTGAGAGAGGTTTCAAGCATATGGGCACATACTTTCAGTATACACGCCTTACCAATATAGCCCTTGATAACAGTTTGAAATACAGAAAGACTAAAACAATTGTTGTCTTCTTTAATGTTCTTTATTTATACCAATCAATATTCAAATGCACATCAAATCCATTATTATGTTTTTTAATATATAATATATATACTAGAATTCTGGCATAATAGATTGAATACATTGTGGTTTACTGCGCACTAGCACATTGAGTGACTTGATGTTTACAGCACACCAACTCTAAAAGGGTTATATAGCACCAACAGGTGTGACCATTTCATGCCCACCCTCCTTTTACAGCAAGATAAAAAAGTGTACAAAACGGGTTTAGATCATCTGATCTGCGAGTTGCTGCAAAATTTGGTGTAAGCACTCCTATTTTTTTGCTGGACCCGTGATCATTGTTTTCAGCCACCACTTAAGTAGCACCTGAAACAATACAGGGATGATGTAGACCTTTAACATTATAAAAATGACTACACATTCATTCAGAGGGATTTACCTCTGCCTGGATAAACTGTGGCCCTATTCTTGCCCAGGAACCATAAAGGAATTCACCAACACAAGAAATGTTATATTGCGTCAAACAGGAATGAACATGCCAGGCTCATCCTCCATTTACATCAAGATAAAATATTGAGAATGGGCCTAGAAGCTTCTAACATGCAGAGGTGCTGCAAATTCTTTAGTAGACACTCCATTTATGATGAAGCCTCGTTTCCACGGTTGCATATTCAATCTTTCATTCAGCAAAATGCCAAAAGGTCATAAAACCCATGAGGATACAAAACATACATATTTATATAAAAGGTTGACAGCAGATATACTAATCAAACTTTGAAAAGGATCACTTTTTCTTCCATATAATTTTATTAGAAATTAATTCATAATAACAATATTAATTGCATTGATACTTCAACAATTTCACAATTAGAATCAAGTCATATACTGCCCTAAATAAATTCATGTAAATTAGAACTAATGCTATTTATATTAACTCGAAATTTAGACAGCAAAATAGATCCTTAACAACCACTGTAGATCCTGCTAGAGGCAGAGGTAGGACCCACCTTTCTGTGCATTTTTTTTATCATGCTCATTCAAGGTTTTCTTCACGACACTGCATATGCAAATGTGGAAACATGGCTCCATCGTAAATGGAGTGTCTACAACAGAATTTGCAACTCTGCAGGTTCGAAGGTTCTAGGCCCATTCTCCATATTGTATCTTGATGTAAATGGAGGATGAGCCTGATGGCAGTTCATCCCTGTTCGGTGCCATATAACATTTCTTGTGTTGGTGCGTCGTTAAACACCAATTCAATTCAGAAGCAAACAGAGCTTGTATAGATGATCTAACATATATGGAGAACCAAATTTATTAAACACGCTTACATACTTTTGAATGTTTGATTTAAAAGTTGCAAAAGTCTATTAAGCACCCATAAGGCAATACGGTGTTGCTTAAATATTGTAAAAACAACGCCCGTCAAACAAATGAATTTCTTTAACACACACTAAATTATGTTCGCAAACATTACACACTAAACAGTATTGAATATTTACTAATTAAAAGCAAGATTGTTTGACCGAATTCAATCAAAAAAAAGAGAAACTGCTTCGTGCGTTTGAACTCCTCCGGCTCTTACGCCTATGTTTATAAGACTATATAGAAACTCTCTCTCTCTCTCAATGCCTTCCACCGCACTCATTCCGTCCCCCACTCTCTCTCCCTTTTTCTCACTATTTCCCCTCTCTTCCCGCTACCTCCCTCTCGCTTTCTTTCTTTCTTTCATTCTTTCTCTGTATCTCTCTTTCTCTTTGTGTGTGTCTCTCTCTCTTTCTCTCTTTCCTTCTCCCTCTTTTTGACTCTCTATGTCTCTCTAAGTCTCTGTGTCTCTCTGTGTCTCTCCAACCATTTTACTTTCAATTTCAAAAGTTCAATGTATGCATAAATTAAGAGGAATTCATTAAAACTATGTTGATTTATAATCTACTAATATGTGTAAACCATGCATGCATAACTTCACATAACAAATACTATATCTCTATCTTTACCATTATTTACGAGCCTCTACCAATATTTCAATTTCGATAAACAATGTCTCCCTTATGTTTTGTGTCAATATACACTACACACACACACACAAAAACATGGAGGATTATTTGTATATAATAGTTTCTTTGATGCAACGCGATAGTTGGAAAGGGTCTTTTTTGAAAGGCCGTTACGTTTAATTATAGGTATTGTTTTGGAATATATATAAATATGGACTTATAAGGTTGTTTGAGTAAGTACGTCTTTAGCTTCATTTTCAATTTATAATGACTTGTATTTCCTGTTAAGTATTTCTAATGAAGATTGGTCTCATCAGTTCGGTGGTAAAATGCCGTCTGCTAAAATCCACTTTTATACTCGTTATAAGACCAGTGGTCGATTCACAAAGTACCTGAAGCGTCTCATACAGTAACGCCTTATCTCATTAATATTCAGTGAATTTAGGTAGTGCGCATGTTGTATATATGAACCAACACGTATACAGTAATCACTTGGAACAACATGCGTAATGACCGTTACATTTGTTCAGTTCTAGTGTGCCTTTTATCGGGATTGTGTAGCTTTAAGTAAATTTATTTTCGATGCGCTTGTATTAAGGCTTTCTACATCCAATTTGACAGACTAAAAATAACTAGATATCTTATTTCAGAACATCCTCGTTTATCATTGACATACCATAATATAGACCGTGAGCCATACACCTTTTTGTTACCATCTCAAGGGACAAATTCTTACTAGTACCATTTTATTGAGTACCTTGTAGAGAAACAAAAAATCCATGATAGCAGTGTGAACAGGGTAGCTAATTCCTGTTATTAGAGTTATCTCCCCCTTTTAAGCAAAACTCTTGTTTCTTTAAAAAAATCGTTTTCGCTGAAACTAGAAGAGCTACAGGTCTTATATTTTGCATGTATTATACATGAAGGGTCCTCTACCAAGTATTTATAAAATGGCCAGGGTCAAATATGGCCCAGCCCCGGGGGTAACATTTTTTCATACAGTTATATAAGAAATCTTTAAAAAATAAATGATTTTCTTTGAAACTGTAAGAGCTAGAAGTCCCATATTACGCATGAAGCATAAGCTTATGATCCACTAGCAAGTTTGTTAAAATGTTGACCCTGGGGTCATATCTGGCTCCGCCCCAGGGGTCACTTTTGTTAAAATCGTGACTCTGTGTTCAACTATGGCCCGGTTCTGGGGTTAAAGTTTTACAAAGAGTTATATAGGAAAGTCCATAAAAATATTCTTTTTCTGATACTACAAGAGCTAGAGGTCTAATACGATGCATGTAGCATAAGAGTATCGATCTCTACCAATTTATTTTGTTAAAATGGTGATCTTATGTCAAATGTCGCCCGGTCCCGTGGGGTCACATATTTACATAGAGTTATGTATGAACGTCTATAAACATCTTCTCTGAAACTACAAGAGCTAGAGGTGTAATAAGCTACATGTCGCTTAAGAGTATTGTCCTGTACCTAATAATTTAAATGGTGTCCCTTGAATCAAGCCTGGAATCAAATTTGGCCCTGTCCCATGGGTCACACTATAACATTGAATTATATAGGAAAACATATTCAAACAGCTTCTCTGATACTTCAAAAGCTAAATAATAGCTTGCATGTACCATAAGCTTATGATCCTCTACCTAGTTTGTTCAAATGGCGACAATGGGGTCAAATATAGCCACTACGGGGGTCACAGTTTTACAGATTTATATAAAGAAATTGTTGTTGTTTCTTAAAACATGAGAGCAATTTGAGACAAGGCGAGTGGGTCTCTTGTTTCTGGTTTGAAGTTGTACACTTTTCATAAAATCGCTTCAAAAGATTTAAGCGAACTGAAATATATAGAGAATGTGACTTTTGATAAGGTACTACATTATGAAGACTTAACCATTTTACAAATCGCATATTGAATAAACCACAAACTAAAACCACAAAGTAGACCACTGCATTTTCGACAAATTGCAAAAAAAAAAACAGAAAGAAAAAGAAAAGGCATTTTACGGTTTAACTGTTGATTTTTAGGTGTTTGTTATACAAATTTTAAAATAACCCGCCAAATTACGACAAAATTACACTACAAAAACAGTTCATCTCAAATAATAATGCATATATGTGTCGCTTAAAAGTATATGTTTATTCATGGGTTTTTGTAATATCCGTAATTGAATAAGTGTAAAATGAATTATCCATTTTTGTTATTTTTGTCTGGCTGGTTAAAGCTTTTTATATTGTATGTATAGAGTTTTGATTCTCAAACGATGTAAGTTATATATATACCTGGTGGTCAGTAGGTTTAGAAACGATGTACATGTTGTAAAATGTGGCTGTTGTTTGCGGGTTAGCTACTGCAGTAGCACCTGTATGTCGGATATAGCTTTTAGAGTAAACATCAGTAAGCTAACCGTGATCACTAAATGTAATCTATCTCGATGTACTGGGTACCGATTCTTATCTGGAAGCGTTTAATTTTTTTTATACCTTATATGTATGTTATATTGTCACATTAAGTTATATTATTTAAATCAGATAATATGTAATGAGTATTCTTAATTGTCCTGTTTTATCCAAAAGCATTAATTGCCAAGTTTATCAAAACAGCAATGGGCTGGGCATATATAAGTTGCAACTCGACATACATGAACTTGGTGCTAACGTGTTAGATAAGAGAGACCGGTGTGAACCCAGCTTCTTGGATATAACCTTTATGACGGATTAACATTTTAGCTGTATGTACTTTAATGCAGTCATCCCGTTTGAGCGCATACATCCTGTTGATGCAGTGGATAGCACGGGGGACTTTAAATGCAGAGGACCCTGGTTCAAGCCTCACCGGAGCCAGTGAATTTTGTCGGTGTATTCTTGGTCAAGACACTTTTACCCTCGTCCGTTGGATGGGGACGTAAACCAGGCGATCCCGTGTATCGCTTGTTTTTTTCTCCCATCATGTTAAAGAAACATAGGTGTCTATTCGTCAGTAGGGCAGGTTCCTAAATGCCTATATAATATATATATCCCCAACCCCTCAACCCACCCACCCACCCACCCACCCACCCACACACACACACACACACACACACACACACACACACAAACACACACACACACTCCCTCTCTTTCTTCAATACACCTTTTTTATGTAATAATCATTCCACTTGCACTTGCATGTGCAAAAGTTGGGTTAATGCTTACTATCCTAGGTTAATTCCATACTCTAAATCAAGTACGGAGAACATCACAACCTATGTTTAGATACATATCTGTTTAGATACATATCCTAAGCAGGTGATATTGTAACAACTGCACCAATACTAACAAATAGTTGCCATGGTAAGTAGTTAGTACAGTGATCTGGGTATCACCCTAAAAATATATCTTCGTCGACGCCGTGTGGTTTCCGGGCAAGAATATGACCACTGCATATCCAGGCATAGGGGTAAAATTTCCCCGAATTCATGTTAATTTTGTCATTTTTGTTCATTATTTTCATCATGAAACCTGATTTGTTTCAGGTGCTACTTCAGTGGTGGCAGTGGTCGTAGCTCCAGCGGAAAATGGAGTCTTTACTCGAGAATTTGCAGCAACTCTGCAGTTCTGCAGGTAAGAAGGTTCTAGGCACATTCTGCTAATTTGTATCTAGATGTTAATGAAGAGTGAGCCGGGTCGAACGTTCATTCCTGTTGGCGCCATATAACATATTTGTGTTGATGCGCCGTAAAACCCCAATTCAATTCATCTTCGTCGATTCTTTTTTCAGTAACACAAAAATGGTTCGTGCAAATGCATATACTACTATTTGTACATGTCATATGCAGAATTCTTCATTGTGTTGTATATAGGTGGGGTAATTCAGGTGTAAAAATCCTTAAAATATGCATAAATTGTAATTTAAAAGTACTTAAATAACTTTAAGATTTTGCGTTGCATATTGCAATGTTTAATTCATGTATTTATGTGTAATACATAATCCAAATGTGTAATCATAATAAGTATTTCGATGACGCATACACCTAAAAAAGACTTTTGTTAAAAAAAAACATGTTAAACCGCACATTTCCTTTATCTAGAATCCTTTGGACTATGTGTTGTCTGTGCAATATATGTATATATCAGAACATGTTAATACTATGTATGTTGCAGTTACTTTGAGGAAGGCTTATACTTCCAGTATGGCATGTGTCCCAACTTATCAGGCTTACTTATGAACACATATGTGCAATGCCATGAACATTGGTTAGTACCTAATTTCATCAATATATCATAACAATCCATTATTCATATTATAATATTATTTAAATCATGTAGAAAGGTTGTAAATTACTGATTCTTACACGTTTACACGTATATTGTAAAAAATATTAACTAAACTAAATGCATAAAAATGTGTCAATAGTGGGTGGGGTAAATTGACTTCTTATTTGAAGCAAAATAGAGATTTTAAACTGAATTCAGTGCTAAAAAAGAGCTTATTTATGCTTTATGTAACTCAATGAATTGTAAACTTAAGTGCATCTTTATAAAGTACATCAATAATTATTCACACAAGCATGACATTCAAAAATGAACATCAAAAACTCATATGAAAGCGCTACAAGATAACCTATTAATGTTCGATTTTTTTATATAAGCTACCTGTTCCAGACTGCTATCATGGAAAAATGTAATCTATATACATTGCTCTTTTCAAAAAGTGATGGTAGAATTTGTCCCTTGAGTTGGTAACAATATCGAAAATGTTGGGTCCTGGCTCAAGGCCTAATATATGTATTTTTTGTTTAAATGTATGAAGCAAAGAAAAACGTAATGATTATTTTGTTGTATATGCGATGGTAAAATCTGACACGTGTGTGTATATTATAATTGTCATATATTTATAATGATGAAAAACTGTAATAGTTTAAGTCAATAAAAGTATCTATATTAAACGTAATGTTTTGTTATTGGTAGATAATTTTGAAAACTTTAGAAAAATGTATTTTGAGTATTATTTCAATATTCCTGGATTGGCCTGGGATGCATGCCTTAAAATGACGGCATTTAGCTTGATTTGATTTCTAATAGTGTTCAATATTTGTTTATAGAAAAATATTTAAGAGGTTTAAGAACTGGTATAAGCTATTGCAAACAGATATTCAATGGTTAACAATAAATATGTTCCGACCATTCCTTGGCCAGCGGCGTCTGATCCCAGTTTTTAACACAATGCGTTGCCCTAAACGATAAACAACAACAAAAAAAACAAAAAAAAACGGGCGAAATAAACAAAATGGAATTTAGTTGAGAGCAGAGTTTATGAAGCATTCGTGCAGTCTAAAATACTAAATTAAAAGAGCAGGCAACATATTATAATGGTGATAAAACAATACTCAGAACCTTTAAAAGCTGGAGTAGTGGAACTGCCTATTCGAAAATTACGTTCGCCCCCACCCCACCACGACCCCCGCCCCCCCTGGATGTTACTACAACGAACGATGGATTACAAATGATATACTGGTATATGTTTCTCTCTTTATAGGTTATGGCTATGTTTCGCAAGCTTGCATTTAAAAGTAAACCAAGCGTGACACCTCACCCGTCTGCTTAGGTACACGCCCACTAGTCTTATACAGAGCTATACTATTTTTGTATTGGAATATGCTGACACATTTTATTATACGTGCTTGACATATAACGCTTCAACACAAAGTATCTATATAGTAAACATGGTAACACTATACGCAGTTGAAAACTACTTACCTATTGGTAACTTCATCACGTCTGAAATATCAAAATAACTTGAATTGAAGTAAACACATATATTAACAATTTTGACATTTAATATAAGCAGAGAATCCTTTTATTGTGTTTTAAAGACGTCAAGCTTACCACAAATCGCTCGTGAATGACATGGTCAAATCCAAGTATAATAATGCATATATATTAAAACTACCCCAATTCCAAGTATAATTTATATGCATATATATCAAACCTACCCCAAAGAGAGCCCGTTGCATGGGCGGATCCAGGATTTCAGCTTAATGAGGCGTAAGATTTTGGTCAATTTTCGGGTCCGTTACTAGCCTGATAAAACGGTTTCGGTAGTGCATTGATAGAGTAAACATGTCCGTTTTCAAATAAAATGATTTAACAATGTGTTAATTAAACCACTCATTAGCCATTATGCGTCGAGCGAACGAAGCGAGCGAGAAAAAAATTTATACTGAGGGCGTGCATCGAAATTGTTTGATATTTTATCTACAGTAACATGGACATACGTGTATGATCCGGAATTTTAAGGGGGCGCGCACCGGGTGCTCCCCCCCCACTGGATCCGCTAGCGGGTTGATGTGGAATAACTTCAACCAATATAAAAGTAATGTGTCTGTCATATTGCCTTACAGCCCTATGTATAAGTACGTGAATATAAGTATACGTGTGTTACTTCAACCTAATTGCATATGCAAACATGTATAGGTTTATACATGCATTTCAAGAAGCATATCAGTCAGGGGTGTAACGTGTACGCGTTATTTTCGTAATAACTTAAATGCGTTATTTTCGTCACGAAAACATTGGCAAATTCCAGCGTCCGTATTTTGACATTTGTTTGAGTTTGACATGGAAAACCTGACATCTAAGCATATTTTATAACATCTCCCTTAAATTACCAGTTGTTTCCGAAGAACGTACATACTTATGTGCGCCGGAGAGCATTTTTTTTCATCAAAATATCTCATTTTTTCTCCATTTTGACTGTTTATTGACTATTTTCGTCACTTTTTTTTAACGCTTTCCGATTTTTCCGACGCTATTTGACATTTAACCAAGTTAGTTACATGTGATATCTTCACATGTTTGCAATAACAATTGGGACGCACGCCATTTTTCTTGAGACGCACGACGAATCAGTTGATGCGTAAATACGTTATATTGAGAGTTCATTTCGTTTATGGCCGGTATGTTACAGATAACTCTGTGGATCATGTGCTTCACTAACATAGTTTATCCTATTTACCACTCTCTTGTCCGTTTGAAATATCAACCTGAGACTATCTGATTACATGTACATCTGTGTGATAGCGTGATACGTGATTTGTGTATGACATGTATTCGATACGTATATGACCATAATCACATCGTCGTGCAACTGTGTAGAATAAATTTCTTTGGCATATGGATGCAGGTGTGTGGGCTGGAACATATGCCACTGGAATGTTTTAAAGTCGTTTTGTTTTTATACGAAAAAAGTGTATGGAATTAAAAGCGGGTGTGGTCAGGCCTTACATGTAATAATAAAAACACTTTGTTTTTTCGAGCATTATTTATTAATTTAGAATAAAGGGACACACTTTTCAAAACTATAATTTAATGATGAACAAATCATTTCAGACAAAACCACGAAACCTTTGTTATTCTTTCAAATGAGCTTATCGGTTCAATATTTTATTAATCCTTCAAACAAAAGTTTTTGTCCAATTATATTATTATATTATCCAATTATAATATCCAATTATATTATATATGTATAATATAAGTTAAGGAACACGTTATAAAATATGCTTAGATGTCGGGTTTTTCTTGTCGAAATCAAAGAAGTATGTGGGGTTTTACAACTTAATCACTGCCCATCGTAGTAAAAAAAGTGCCTTCTTCACAGCCTGTTGTTCGTTCAAGAATATATTGCTTCTCGAAAATAATTGCCTGGCCGAATATGAAAACCTATTATATAATAGACGACCTGAAATAACGTGTTTGCGATATTTTTGAAAGAACACTGTAATAACCTAACCACGTTATTTCAACACAACATAATTACTAATAGACGACCTGAAATAACGTGTTTGCGATATTAACCTAACCACGTTATTTCAACAAAACTTAATTACTGACCGTCGAGGTCACACAAGAGGTAATGCAAATGAAATATATTGTGTATTCTTCATGTCATCACAGCTTCTTCGATTAATAATATAGTACTCTCCGAATATAACTGCTTTGCGTTATTTTGAAAAAAAATTACAGTATATCCGAAAATAACGTGTTTGTGTTATGTTGAAAGAATAGTGTAATAACTATAACACGTTATATATGTTATATAAAAGAAACATATTCACTGCCCATCGTGGTTAGAAAAGAGGAAATGAAATCAAAATAACTTGTGCATTCGTCACAGCCGTTTCATTTAAGAATATATTACTATCCGAAAATAACTTTCGTTATTTCAAAAAAAAAAGCTGTAGTGACCTAATCAAGTTATTTCAACAAAACCTAATCACTGCCCATCGTGGTTAAAAAGTGCCATCTTCACACAGCCTGTTGTTCGTTTAAGAATATATTGCTTCCCGAAAATAATTGCCTGGCCGAATATGAAAACCTATTCCTGAAATAAGTTGTTTGCGATATTTTGAAAGAACACTGTAATAACCTAACCACGTCATTTGAACAAAACTTAATTTTTGACCGTCGAGGTCACACAAGAGGTAATGCAAATAAAGTATATAATGCATTTGTCATGTTCGTTACAGCCTAATTATTGATTACTATCCGAAGATAACTGTTTTACGTTAGTTTAAAAGAATATACTGTATATCCGAAAATATCGTGTTTGTGTTATCTTGTAAAAAACAGTGCAATAACAGAAAACAAGATATACATGTTATAAAAACGAAATATATTCATTGCCCATCGTGGTTATAAAATACGAATGCAATCAAAATAACTTGTGCATTTGTCACAGCTGTTTCATTTAAGAATATAGTACTATCCAAAAATAATTTGTTTGCGTTATTTTGAAAAAAACGCTGTAGTGATCTAATCAAGTTATTTCAACAAAACTTAATCACTGCCTATCGTGGTCAAAAAATGCCTTCTTCGCAGTCTGTTGTACCTTTAAGAATATATTGCTTCCCGGAAATAATTACCTGTCCGAATATGAAAACCTATTTAATAATAGACGACCTGAAATAACGTGTTTGCGATATTTTGAAAGAACACTGTAATAACCTAACCACGTTATTTCAACACAACTTAACTACTGACCGTCGAGGTCAGACAAGAGGTAATGCAAATAAAATATATTGTGCATTGGTAATGTTCGTCACAGCTTCTTCGATTAATTATATATTACTCTCCGAAAATAACTGCTTTGCGTTATTTTGAAAAAAGTATACAGTGTATCCGAAAATAACGTGTTATTTTGAAAGAAAGTGTAATAACCATAACACGTTTTATATGTTATATAAAAGAAACATATTCACTGCCCATCGTGGTTAGAAAAGAGGAAATGCAATCAAAATAACTTGTGCATCCATCACAGTCCTTTTGTTTAAGAATATAATGCATTCCGAAAATAATTGTTTTGCGTTATTTGAAAGAACGCTGTAATAACCTAAACAAGTTATTTCAAAAAAACTTATCACTGCCCATCATGGTAGAAAAGAAAATACATTCATCACAGCCTGTTGTTCGTTTAAGAATATATTACTATCCGCAAATAACTGCCCGGCCGAATATGAAAACCAATAGAATAATAGATTACCGGAAAATAACGTGTTTGCGTTATTTTGAAAGAACATTGTAATAACTTTAACACGTTATTTCAAAGAGTTTGATATACATCATATTTAACAGATGCTTTATAATAGTTTAATATCCGAAAATAAACATGATAATGTGTTTGTTTTAATTTAAAATAACACTGTAATAACCTTTATTTTGTAACACGTTATTTAAACACAAATTAGCCGTTTCGGCGTTTAAGAACACATTACTATCCGAAAATAAAGTGTTTGCGTTATTTTGAAAGAACGCTGTAATAATCACATAATAGATTACTGGAAAATAACGTGTTTGGGTTATTTCGAATGAACACTGTAATAACATAATTGTAAGTATTATCATGATACTATAAGTATAATCTGATAAACATGATGCAACTTAATTACTCAATTACTTAAAGGGATTGATGCACCATTTGCAAAGCAGGTTTATTTTAAAGGACCCCGAAAAAATTGAAAAAAGCTGTAAGAATTATTCAAATGGCATAACAAATAAGGACGATATGACCTAATGAAAATGTTTAAAGAACATAAATGAAGGAGGCCATTTGTGAATGATGCTATCATAGTGCCATTTTATCATATATGGCATTTTGACAAAATTTCATTTTAAAACAAAGAAAATCACTTTAAATAAAAAAAGGAATCACGTTATATAGTTAACATCTGTATTTTTAATCAGTTTGAAGTGACTTTCTTTGCTTTAAAAGTAAAATAGACAGATAGACGACGTGTGTATAATCTCATAATATTATGATTCAAGACAATGATATTTTAAATCTGTAATTTTTTATAATAAAAACTCATTTTACGTTGATGATTCTAATTAACGTATATAAAAACACTGAGGTATAACTTACCAGTACACTAATGTACACTATATTTACTATATTAAGCGAATGGCTCTCTCTCTCTTAATTTAAACAGTCTACGACCAACATGTATAATACGGATATAAACAGTAGAAAACGAATATCAGTAAGGTGTGAGAAAAAACCGTGACTAATGTACAAACTGGGTATGTCGCTACCACGAGACATGTCCTACTAACCCCGCCACCCATTTCAATTTGCATCCAATTATTAAATTCAAATTAAGGGGAATAAGCGATTGAGTCAATCGCTGTTAAAAGAGTTACACCCCTTTCAAAATGTATAGCAAACAATAAGGAAACCAAAATAACGTATTCACGTTATTTTCAAATTATGATCAAAGGGTTGGTTCTTTACGAAAATAACACATTTAAGTTATTACGAAAATAACGCGTACACGTTACACCCCTGACTGTATATAAGCAACTATTTACTCCCTAGCTGCCTCTCTAAGTGGTACAATGAGAACAACGTATACTTAGTGTTGGGTTAAATTGAAAAAGCTGTCTTACATATAATTAGAAAATAGATAATCCGAGTGTTGATTTGAAAGAAAAATAATTCAAAACCCAATCTATCTTGAAGTATTTTCATGAAATAATCTATAGAGTTTCTTAAATAATTTCCTTACATACGTAACTGATCTTATATTACATTGTAAATGCAAAATCCAAAAGGAAAATAGCGTTACCATTCGATATATAACTGTTACGCATCATAATATTGCAAATACGAAACTTACCTGTGATAAAATCTTCTGTAATAGAAAAAAAATTGAAGTAGTTTATAGGGAGGGACACACAGCAATCTAGATTTTGTTAAAAAAAAAACGCGGCCTCTCTTTATTGCTTCACATAACATGCATTTGTTAAATCAATAATATTAGTTATAATAGTATTATAAAACGAGTTGTTTTTGAATAGGACTATTTTTTTAATTATATTTCACCAACAACGGATGTAAACATATGTTAAAATAAGAAGAAAGATGAAAATGTTGCTTAATTATATGCAACCAGGTTTAAAATCCCGCATCTGATACTGGATTAATAGATTAAGACGCTAATTTAAGATATTATAATTTTATCAACTATATGCAGTGATTTCATTGATCAAATCATGCTAGCCTATAACATGGTGTAACATGTATTTGTATATTTTGTATTCATTGTTTAGAAACATACAAATCGCGTATCTATTAGAAACGTGCACATGTGAAACTTACCGCGTCTCCTGGTAAGTTCTGTAATATAAAAGAAATTTAAATTAATATAAGCATAATAATAAATTTTATTAGTTCAAACAATTGTTATGTATATTTCTTACAAATGACAAAGCCAACACATTTTACAATAAACAATTTGCAAAACTTTCAATATGCTAAAGGAGGATATAAACGTCGAACAGAGAGGCTTTTAAGGACCACAGTCAACCACAAAACACGTTCAGAAACAAACAACAACTACAAAGATGAAAAGGTAAATAAAGGCAAGATATGACATCACAAACATAAACGGATTGACAATAGGGCTGCCGTCTTGGAATCAAAATTGCAAAATGGTCGCTGGTGTTAAACCGCAAACGTCATTCTTACCCGCCACAAAGCAATCATTCAAAGACTTGGCAGAAGCCAGAACAACAAATGGACAAAACGTTAAACAAAAGTTACGACAAATATCAGATGCTACCGTACTATGAGTTTTAGGTCATCATAGGGTCCACAATCTGTCCGGTCATAGCAGTCAAAGTGGAAAGCATACTGGCTAACTGCAATAATGTGTAGTATTACGTTGCTTACTTTTATTTTTATTGATTTGCAGATCAAAATGACGAAATATACAAAGGAAGTGGTATGTTTTGGACACATTTTTGTAAGGCGATTTAAAGCTACAGAGTCTCTATTTTAACTGGTTATAACTCATGAATATGAATGAGTCACGTGTGAAGTAGTTTTAAATCGACGAACACTCCAATAGTTTAATTTGATTTAAACATATTTTATTGCCAGTATTTTAAAGACAGAGCAAATATAAACATATATACGATAGAAATATTATAATGACAAATGGGTTGGGTAAAAAGTTCTACCAACATTAGATTAAACCCTTGCCAGTTAACATTTTGAAATTGCGAATGTTTATGGCTGAGAATAATAAAATACAATGTCAAATACACCGAGATAGAAAAAACCTGAATAAGTAAATAAAATATAAAGAGAAAATATAATAGAGAAAGAAAGAGAAATATAATAGTGAGAATAGTGAGAAAGACTAGTTTACACCAATTTAAATTCCAGTCAGTTTAAGAACGCCTGAACGCTATCTAGAAAACATGTTCAAAATATAGTATACGCGCATAGTACGTACAGATTGTTGAAAAACATCAGAGACAGACTATGAAATATAAAAAGATCGGACAGGGAAAGTAGCAATCAAGGAGGACAGTCAACCACAAAACACAGAAACCAATACGAAAACAGACAAACAAGAAGGCAAAAGCAATAACAAATACAAACGACATCACAAACACAAAAGGGTTGACAATAGGGCTACCGCCTTGGAACGGTCAATGGCAAAGTAGGTTACTGGGGGTTTAAACCGGTTCTAGGGTGCACCAAACCTCACACTTACCCTACTGTCATCCCATTAAAACATGACAGTGTAAATAAAGAAATCCCCGCCATGATCTAATCTCTAACCAACTAGGCAGCATCAATAAGTAATACAAGTAAAACACAAATATGCTCGTGTAAATATAATACAAAAACACACTAACCTAGAAAGCCACAATGAAGGTACTCATTGACTTGGCAGAAGCCAGAGCAGCAAGAGAATACACCATTAAGGGCACGACAAGAAAGATCATAGACAGACATCAAACGCCACCGTCCCAATGGGCTTTAGGTAGGCGTCATCATAGGGTCCACAGCCTGTCCAGTCACCGTACAATTAAAGAGGAAAGCATAGTGGCGAACTGTAAAAGGGTCCACCACCAAGCATGCAGTACGTTGCAAAATGATAGAGTCATAACCTCTTTTGATAAACTTTTTAACAAGTTTAAATGTGTTTCTCGTACATATGTTTGGATTGCTACGAAGAGAGATTCATTTTCTCTGTCAGTTAACTTTTCGCGACCATAAAGGAGTGTTCTTATATCATGTATATTTAACGGATGTAAATGGCGAGTGGATTGAAACAGTTGGAGCCGGTATGTGAAAAAAGTGTTACACTTGTCGTAGGGTCGAATATCTTTAACCTTACATAAATAATTAATAAAGTATACATTGATTCAGCATGTTGTTTTTGATATATTATCCGTTTCATTCTAAAGGAAGTAATCTATTCTTTGACCAGTTAGTCAGTCCTTGTCCTATACACACTTATATGTCCATTATCCGATAATCATTGTCCAGTATTCTAATACCCAGTCCCTTATGTTTGACTCACTAACTTTACTAACCTGTCACCCGTGACTATACGACGTCGACGTGAGTGATCAATTGCAATGCTTCGTTGCATTTGCCATTTACGCCTGTTGACGTATAGACGCTTTGAGACGCTATCTATGATATATGCTTTCAGGTTAGTTGAGTTATTAGATCCCTGTTTGTACCCTGAATCTGGTATTATGTAATTGGCTTAATAACAGTTATTAATATCTTACTAAGGGACCATTCCATATCATTTCTCATTGTATGTATGAATATAAATGTTGCCTTCATGTATGTGTTTATATAAATGCATTTGCCATTTACGCCTGATGACGTATAGACGCTTTTATATATTTTGCGATAAATGTATGATATATCTATGATATATGCTTTCAGTTCTCCTTTCGGCATCCATTCAGAGAAGGCTGTACCGCTTCCACATTTATACAATCAAATAGTGTTTCCACGCAATATATTGTCGGCACAATCAAACTCCACAGATTGAGCCAACCAAGACAAAACTAATGTTCAGCATCTTCTACTTCAAAACCGCAGTCGCAAACGGGTGAATCGCGAAAATGATTAAGGTATACATCGCTATTACGATTACTACACACATTCCTCATTCTGGCATAGGGGCTGGCGTGGCGCAGTCGGTAGCGCGGCGGATTTGTAACCGGAGGCTCCGGGTTCAATCCTCCGTGGTGCCACTGAGTTCCGTCGGTGTGTTCTTGGGCAAAACACTTTACCTTAGCCTCGTCCGTCGGATGGGGACGTAAACCGGGCGGTCCCGTGTATCGGTCTATCCTCCGAGCACGTTAAAGAACCATAGGAATTTATTCGATAATAAGAGTAGGGCAGGTTCCCGGATTCCTATGTATCCTTCCCCTCTCTCTAGGGCGGCTCTAAATAACCTATACTGTGTTGATGAGCCGTTAAATAACATTCAATTCATTCTGGCATGTAAAAACGAAAATAATCGTTGACCACTGCAGTAGTATTTTGGTACCTTTGTACTCGGAAATACAGATGTAAATAGTATTCTCTTGAAAATTGATATAGTTTCCGAGTTTCGTATTTCTGCAGACAGATTATTCCATAGGTTAAGATAAGACGGAACAAACGATGTATTGTATATTTTAATTTTCCTAGCAATAGTGGCATAGTTGTCTTTAGTTCTGAGAGGGTATGCACTGACATCTCCTACTATCTGCGGGAAGATGTTTGAGATATAATTTGGAACGGATCCATTTTTAACATTATAGACTGAAATAAAAAAAAAAGCATTTTCCTTCTATCGGAAAGTGATACCCATCTTATTTCAGATATTAAACCATGTATGGATACTGAACGAGTCAGTCCCGTCACAATACGAGCTGCTTCCTATTGTAACTTTCCCAAGCTATCTTTTTCGAAAGAAGTACATCCATCCCATGTAATGGAAGCATATTCCAATATTGGACGCATATAAGACAAGTATATCTGATTAAGTGTTTTACGAGCTACTTTATAATTAAGTATTCGCATTAAACCAAGAACCTTTGAAGCAGAAGCAATAATATTGCTAATGTGTTCATGCCATTTTAGTGGTCTATGCTTGATGAATCTGACTTCAAGTTTGTGGGTGAGCTTTGCTAGAATATTTTATATATATAATATATATTTATTTTATGGGTGAGTTCGGATATGTTGCTACCGATATCAAAACATTCGTTAGGAAAGAAATCACATTTTAATTATGGACGATAGTGTTTTAGCAAAATTATTTGAAATGATGATGAATATATTAGTGTAAAATAAAGAGAAAAACGCAATATATGTTTAAAATAATGACTAGTTGGTACAGACATAATCTAGAACGTGAAAAGGGAATATTATTGACATCAAGTGTTCCGGACAAACACATAGTGTAACATATTGTAAATTATGAACTGTAAATTACAGCATCAGCATACAGAAGCATATGAATTGTAAATGCTTATTTAAACACAATTTGTTATTTGTGATTAAAGTGTAAATACTTTAATAACATTACTAAGGTTATGAAATTTCAATGTAGGAAATTATTGTTCGAAATTAGTATTTAGTTATAACTGAGATTGCAGATCAAAGATTTAAAGTCTGCACTATCATATGATTAAAACATACTCAATAAGAAATATGGTTTAATAATTGTAGGAATAACAGAGAAAATGTATATTGTGTCGATACATATGCAGGCTATATAACATGGTTATTTAATTACTAATTGATGCATTTGTTGAAGAGCGCTTTGACTAATAGGCATTATGGTGTTGCGGTATATTTGTGAAAAAAATGTTCACAGCTTCACTAAGACTGTTTGAGGGGCAGTTATAAACACAGTAGGTGGTTATATACCATGTATCCATAGGCTATTTGAAGCTAATTACATAAACTTCTCGTCTCAGTCCTATATTAAATAGTTATACCATATATCGGAAATTGTTACATTGGATTTTAATTGAAATTTAAGCGCACAGTCCAGGGTTTCCTACCTCTACCTAAATTCCATTAAATTTCTTATACAGTTGGAGTTAGTAAAATTTAAGCAGACACCAGTGTTTTCTACATCACAATTATCCGCAATAAATTGTCATTAAATTTCATAGAAAAGTGGAGTTTAAGTGAAATTTAAGCAGACAACATTGTTTCCAACATCACATTTAACCTCAAGAAAATTCCATTAAATTTCATATAAAAGTGGGGTTTAAGTGAAATTTAAGCAGACACCAATGTTTGCTACACCACATTTAACCGCAATACAATGTCATTAAGTTTTATGTAAAAATGGAGTTTAAGTGAATTTTAGCGGACAACAGTGTTTCCTACATCGCATTTAGGCTCAACAAAATTGATTAAATTTCATATTAAAGTGGAGTTTAAATCAAACTTATACTATAACTAAATTCAGGTATTTTGTGAAAAATTAAATGCTATTTAAAGGAGAATTAAATCTGAAATTTAAGGGTGAATTAAAGTTGCTGATACCTATTATACTAGGAATTTAAGTGTAGTTTAATTGAGATTTAAGTTGTGATTAAATCCCTTATTTCATTCATTGTTAGATATGGATTAGGGGTACATACACTGGTAGTGACTCAGATAATGTGTAGGTATGTGGTTCCGTTTGATCACTGTAATGATAAAGTGATTCTTGTGAATGCGGCAGTAGACCAGATGATTAGATCATCCAAGGACTTAGTTATGTTTTGGAAATACAGGTGTATGTGGAGGAATGCAGTGCCGATTTTGGCGGAAGATGGGGTTTGTATATCTGAATCTGATGGATAGCCCAAGCATCTGTTCAAAATGAGGAACTGTGTAATCATCCATGCAAGTAAAGATAATGATTATATCGCGGAAATCTTATGGTCATATAAACTCTGTGCAACTTTGGTTAAGATTTCTCAAGAAATGTGTCCTCTGTTGTGTTAACAAGATGATCTAGAACTACATGTATCACTGAACGTGATTAATACCCCCGCAACACCACTTTCAATTGCAAACATTGCATATAAAGAGAAACATTTGAATCGTCTAACCTCTGACTTGTAAGTAAGTTTCATAAATAATGAATAATAAAACAATAAACAATGGGTATTTTGGAAATAGTTAACAATGAAAGGGCCATTACTCCGTCGCTTCCAGTGGTATCTGGGGAAAAAAGTACTAATTATAAACAATATTAAGAAAAAAAATATAAAGAAAAAGAAAAAAAAAAGAGAAAAAAAGAAGAAAATAAATTAAAACCAAAAAAACACAACTGTGTAAAAGAGTATGAGAGTGGACCTTTGGAAACGGCCGAACACGATAAACAGTAAATATTAATTTTAATATTATTTGTAAGTTTTTTTAAGATTGCTCTGTCAAGGGCACGTAACTCCGTCACAATCAACGAATCGGAAGAAAACGCAATAGGCACTACTAGACATGATATCAATCCTTCCTGCTAAGTTTCGTCAAATCCAACACTGCGTTTAATAATAATAATAATAATAATAATAATAATAATTAAATAATTAAAAAAAACACGAAAATATAATAACTAAAACAAGAAAATTATAAATAATAATAATAATTAACAAGAAATTCGAGGATTCAAATGTCTCGCCTAACGGGGGCTGGACTTAAAAATAAAAAGCTAAATGAAAGTTTGTAAACATTTTAGTAAATAAAAACAATGGAGTTTACAGTTTGCTGAGATGACATTAAAGTGCATTTGTTCAAAAACAAAATGAAATTCAATTAAAAACAAGAGGCCCAAGAGGGCCTGTGGATGCTCTACTAGCTAAAACGGCTCTTATATCAAGGGTTGTCGACATAAAATTCCCATCAGTGCTTCTTTTAAAACATTATCATAGGATGACCTTAGATCGCCCACCTGGTAATCATGGGCAATAAGTCTGCTGTGTCTAGTATGGCATGGGTATTTTTTTATTTGTCCCACTTTCTTTTATGAATGAATTGAATCGGGGTTTTAAGGCGCACCAACACATAGAAGGTTATATTCCGCCTAACAGGAATGAAATGCCATCCTCCATGAACATCGAGATAAAATATGGAGAACGGTCCTAAAACCCTCTCACCCTGAACTGCAGAGTTGCTGCAAATTATATTGTAGACACTCCATTTACGCTGGAGCCACGTTATAGTTTTTTCTGCCACTGCTCTAGTGATATGAGCGAGATGGCACCTGAAACAATGCAGGGGTCATGATGAAGACTTTTAATGAGCATGAACAAAACATGATAAAATGAACATGAATTTGGGGGGTTCTACCCCTCTGCCTTCCCGTCTAACGGGATCTGCAGTGGCCTTATTATCGGCCCCGTAACCGAACGGGCCTCCAGGACTGCACGGAGCATGAATGAAATTTCATAAAAATGGATTGTGGGGTTTATATTAACAAACTAAACATATATGGTAAAGATCAGATAAAAAATGAAGTAACTACAGATTTAACAAAGGAAAATACAATACAGCATTTTTCAACAAATCAAGGGCAATAACTATGTCGTTACTAACAAGATCTAGCTGGTTTTCGAACAACTTGTCCAAAATATCATTTATATACCGCGTTTTGCTAGACATCATACTGAGGCTTCCTGCCAAATTGTATAGAAATCCAACAAGCCGTTTAGTAGGTGTAGCGCCAACAAAAGATTTAAAGTAAAAATGTCAAAGGTCCATAACTCCATCATAAATCAGCGAACAGGAACAAAAGCGTGATATGCACAACTCGACATCTTACCGATTCTTCCTGCCAAGTTTCGCCTAAATCCAACAAGGCGTTTAGGAGGAGTAGCGCGGACAAGAAATTTAAAAGTAAAAATGTCAAGGAGCCATAACTACATCAAAAATCAACGAACTGGAAAAAAAGCAATAAGCACAAGTAGAAATCATAGCAATGCTGCCTGCTAACACGGCGTTATCACAAACAAACCCAAAAAAACAAGAAATTCAAAAAAAAGACATATATTTAAAAACAAATTGAACAAAAAAAAATACTAATAATAAATAAAAAGAAGGCGAAACATCTGGTAAAGTTTGGTCAGATCAGATGAAAAATGAAAGCCCTTTCGTATTAACGAGGCAAATTATCACATTTTTAACTAAATCAAGGGCCATAACTCCGCTGTTACTGGTTCGATCTGGCTGGTTTTCAAATGTGTTCGAGCTGTCATTGATATTAACAATCTATTTAAGTTTGGTAAAGATCGGATGAAAAATGAAGGCCCTTGGCCAGTGGAGCTTAAAATCATCAGCTCCAAAAATTAGGTCAAGGTCAAAGATGAAATCCATGCTCCAAAAAGATGCACTACCCAAGACACAACTATGTCAAAATAGAATATTTTGTCTTCCACATATAAAGCTATAAACTAGGTTTAAAACATCTAGTGCATAATTATAGTTCATGAGAAAGTGATCTAAATCTAACAATTAAAGTTATCTGCCCTTTGCTTGGATGGTGAAGGTCACATCTACATTTGCTTTGTCACGTTGCTAGGTATAACTCAAGATACAACTATAAGCAAAGTTTGAAAGGTCTTAGAGCATACATTTTGTGAAAAAGTGCCCTAAACGCCAAAGTTAAAGGTAAAATTTATAAGGTTATCTGCCCTTTGCTAGGTGAGTCATGGTCACATCCACATTATGCTTTGTCACGTTGCGATGAACCACCCTAGATACAACTATAAAAATGTTTGAAAGGTGTAGTGCATACAGTTTGCGCGAAATTGACCTCAACGCAAAAGTTGAAGGTAAAATTATTAATTTATCTGCCCTTTTCTTGGAGGGTCAAGGTCACTTCCACATTTGCTTTGTCACGTTGCGATGTACCACTCATGATACAACTATAAGCAAAGTGTTAAAGGTTTAGTGCATACAGTTTGTGAAAAAGTGACATAAACGCAAAAGTTGAACCTAAACATTATTGTTATCTGCCTTTTGCTTGGAGGGTCAAGGTTACTGCCACATTTGCTTTGTCACCTTTATCACGTTGCGATGTACCACCCAAGATACAACTGTAAGCAAAGTCTGAAAGCTCTATTGTATACAGTTTGTGAGAAATGACCTAAACGCCGCCGCCGACGGTAAAGCAACACCTATGTCTCTTTTTTGTCTTCGAAAGGCGAGACAAAAACCTGTGTAAGCTTGGTTAAGATTGCTCAAGAAATATGGCCTGTATCGTGTTAACAGCATATACAATTGCATTTCTTGCTAATTCAGAGGCCATAACTCTGGTGTTACTGGTCCGATCTTTCCCATTATCGAAATCGTCCGAGATCTTATCGTCATATAAGTTTGGTTAATATTGCCTAACAAGTGTGGCCTCTATCGTGTAAACAAGATAAACAAATGTATTTCTTTGCTAAATCAGGGGCTATAACTCTGGTGTTATCGAACTTTTCCGAGATCTTATGGTTATATACAAACTGTGCAAGTTTGGTTAAAATTGCTCAAGAAATGTCGTCTCTATCATGTAAGCAAGATGAAAAACTGCATTTTTGGCTAATTCAGGAGCCATTATTCTTGTGTTACTGATCCGATCGGGCCCATTATCGAACTCGTCAGAGATCTTATGGCCATATACAATCTATGTACGTTCGGGTAATATTGTTCGCTCAAGAAATGTGGCCTATATCGTGTAAACAATATGAATACATACTGATAAAGGTGATCCTTTGAGAGCAACAAACACAATTAAGAGAATAAAGCAGCAAACTCGGTTATATTGAGTCTGTTCATGGGAAGTAATGAAAGAAGCAACACTTCTCACGCCCCCTAGCACCGGCTTAAGCGGTATTCTACTTCAAAGCCACCTATATTGGGCTCGTTGGTCCCAAATGACCAGTAAAAATAACACTACTGATTCGTAGCACGGGGAGACTTTTAACAACCGCCACACTGCACTAAACGAACGCTAGTGTGAATGTTACATGCATTTCTTTGCTAATTCAGGGGCCATAACTCTAGTGTTACTGGTCCGATCCGCCCATAATCGAACTCGTCCGAGATCTTATAGTCATATGCAATCTGAGCAAGATTGGTTAAACTGGCTGAAGAAATGAGGCCTCTATCGTGTAAACAAGCTAAATATTGGCAACAGACGACGGACGATGGACACCGGACGAAAAAGGGTCACAATAGTCCACCCAAAGTGTGCTAAAAATGGTAGCGATTAGATTGTGTGAGTATATGTAATGCGTAACATGTGTGTATAATAGTTCAGCGGCATGTAATGTTTATGGAGGATCACATGTCTACCTGCACAGCCGGAGTAATACAATTGTACAATTAAAGTATCGTATTACACTAGGCTCCTTATCTTATAGCAGCATTGCCACTTTTCAGGTTGTATTTACATCCATATGTATATATTTGATATATATTTGTTTTCTGTTGCCGTTATTTTAAGTGAAGATAGAGGAATTAAGACCACCTCTGCAATGTCAGCTTGAGCCATCTGTTATTCATGTTAATATTCCTACCATTCAGAACCACAGCATCAGGGATCAGATTTGTGACAAATATCAGTAACTATAGATTCAGTCACTGGTTGAAACTGCATATTATATCTAACACCATTGGCCGGATAGCCTAAACATTTATCTGACACAATTCGGATATTGTTTTTTTTCACACAAGTGTTAGCAAGTGTATCTCGAAAAACTACACATGTATATATTTGAAATGTTTCAGATGTAAATAAATGGTATTCGCATCAATAATGTTTCTCTGGCTAGCAGGTGACAAACTCAACATAAAATATCTTTCATAACAATACAAAAACAAGAGCTGTTGGAGAACAGTGCAACTCGACTATTCGATTTTTCAGAGAATACTAAATTATATAGCCAATATATACCATCAGAAAACAAGGCTAAAACAATTTTGGGTGCGGTTCGGGTGCGGGGCGGGCATAGAAACTCGGGCCGATACAAAATTAATGTTAGAATCTCATACAAATTATAGTACAATTTGGGGCCGTTTGAGAAATTGTATTTGTATCAGTTTTAATCCAATATTGCTGTCATTTGAAAGAAATTTGTAGTCGAAAGGCAATTCGCGGAGGGAGGGATTGAGAATCTAGCATTGTTTTATTGAGGTCTCTTTTCAGTTTTTTTATTGATATTTCATCTGTGTATCTGAATTTAATCTAAATTGTTTTATATGTAAATAATAATTGCGTTCAAATTTAAATTTTAATATCCAAATAATGGAAGATAAAAATGAAAATAAAAAAACAACAGATATATACAAATACAAATAATACAAATACATGGCATTTATATAGCGCAAAAGTTATAAAATATTCTATTGCGCTTCACAATTACATAACACACATTTAGTTAAAAAGAATAAACATTTTACACATGTACATGTATATGATACTACATAATGATATACACACATACAACATATACATTCAAAATATAAACAGGATTCTAGAACTTAAGATTTAGACCTATATATATATATATATATATATATCAATGCTGTTTTATATCATTGCAGATATTTTGTATTTAACAAGAGCACAGTCATTGTTCATGAAACTGACTATACAAATATGTTTTCAGTTTTGATCTATAGCTGGCTTCAGACTGAATGGCTTTCAGATAACTAGGTAGATCGTTCCACCATTTGGGACCAACGATGGCCAGATATCTGTCTGTTAGTTTTGTTCGCCGTCTCGGGATGCTGAAGTTAGTGTCACTTTGTGATCGCAGTCTGTACCGTCCTCGAGTAGGTACAAACATTTCCCTCAGATATACTGGAGCTGTACCATTGATGACACGGAAGACTATTACTAGGACTTTGAACATGACTCTAGCTTCAACTGGAAGCCAGTGTAATTGTTTCAGAACTTCAGCACTTGGTTGTTCATAGGAAGCATTCATAACTACTCTAGCGGCATGATTTTAGACTCGCTGTAGTTTGTTGATTTGGTAGGCTGGCATTTCAGTAAATAGACCGTTGCAGAAGTCAATGTGGGAATGAATCAATCCATGCACTAATGACTCAGTTGACTTGTGTGTGAGATGTTTACGTATAGCTCTAATATTTCGTAACTGCACATGAGCGATCTGGCACTTTTTCTGGATGTGATGGTTAAAGTTAAGTGTATTGGTCATGATTACACCCAGGTCTCTGACATGATCGACGCATTTTACATTCACCCACCAACGTTTACACTTGTGATGTTCAATTTCGTTCCATATATAATTATTTCAGTTTTAGACTGATTCATTCTCAGTTTGAAGGTTGTCATCCATTTTATGATGTCATTGAGGCAACTGTCAAGTTGTTGGAAAACAGTAGTCTCATTTTGAGAATTACCCGCTTGAATTCTGAACGCAATCTTGTGGTCATCCGCGTATCCATAGAGATCGGCTGGATATTTCTGCACCACTCGGTTGAGAGCCGATATATATAGGGTAACGATCACCGGTCCGGCACAGGAACCGTGCGGAACACCGAACCTCAATGGCTCAGTGTCAGATGCTGACTGTTCGACTAAGACTTTCATTGTTCTATTCGTGAGATAAGATTCGATCCATTTCAAGGGAACGCTATGAATACCAAATTCATCTTGAAGGATTTAAATCAGTATCGGGATATCAATGGTATCGAACGCTGAACTCAAGTCGACCATGACCACGATTGTAACTTGACTTTTATCTATGGTTTCCAAAAGATCATTATATTTTTTGACCATTGCCGTTTAAACCCCGTGGTATTTTCTATAGGCACTTTGGAAAGCTGGGAGGAGATTGCTAGCTTCAATATGCTTATTGATTTGGTTTAATGCAGCTTTTTCAAATTTGACACCGGACGGTAGTTCTGCAGTTCCAGCGGGAGACCTTTCGTCTTCAACAAAGGTTTAATCACGGCACTTTTCCACTCCTCAAGGAACACACCAGATATCAGTGATCGATTTACAATTTCCGTCACAACGGGAGCAAGTTGAGAAAAATGCTCCTTTAATTGTATAGTTGGATTCACATCAAGTTCACATGTTGTAGATTTTGATGCATATACAAGTTTCAAATATCATGTTCGGAGAGTGGTTTGAACGCAGTAAATGTATTAATAATCACAGGTGGATTCGAGCACGACGAATTACCATTGCTGGGTGTTTCAATTGGTATATTGTCAAGATCATTTCTCAACTTGATTATTTTATCGGCAAAATATCGCAGGAAGTCATTTGCCAAAGATACTGCACTTGTGTGTAATGGGAGCGGATTGTCCTTCGACCTTCCCAGTAAATCTGATGTTACAGCATATAACTTCTTAATATTCCCTTCTGCCTCTCCAATCTTGGTCTGGTAGTACTCATCCTTGGCCCTAGAAAGTTCTGCACTATATATGTTTCTTACACCCCTATAGACTTTCTTTGACAGGTCGGATTTGTCATTCAAAAAGATTTGCTCTATTGATCGCTTGTACTGTTTCAGCAGTTTTAGGTACCCAGAGTACCATGAAACTGTCAGTCTACAGACAATAGTTCTTTCTTTCAGAGGGGCGTGTTTCTGGACAATGTCTGATGTGGTTCTTGTGAATTCAGACACGAGATCATTGACATTGGACGAGTTCTCTACAATGTTGTTTAATTAACGGAAATCAGTTGTAAGATGTCACTGGTTTCTTGTTTGTAAAAAAACAAACAAGAAACATTCGGTTGGTGGTGATGATGGGGTGGGGGATGGGTGGGGGATGGTTGCGGGATGGGGGCAGGTTGGGGGTGCATCATTAATATATAGGTGTAGATTTGATAAAACAAAACAACACAGACTTTGCAAAAAAAAATCTGGGTTGAGTGGGGGCGAGGGGAAGGTGGAAGTGGGCAGAAGATAGCTATATGTGTGTGTAAGAATTGACTAAAACAACACAGACATTTGTAAAAAAAATTATAAAATAGTCAGGTTTCGAGTGGGGGCGTGGGGGGGCGTGGGGGGGCAGGGGGAGGGCGGGGGCATTAACTTGCTATACGAGTAAGTGTGTAAGAATTGATTACAACACAGAAATATGAAAAAAAATGGTTTCGAGTGGGTGGAGGGGGCTGGTGCGGGCGTGGGGCGGATGGGTGTAAGAATTGACCGAAACAACACAGAAATAATTATGTTTTTGACGCAACCGTTTATAACCTACTATAAGGAAACCAATTCCCAAATTTGGTTGAACTAGGACAAGAAATGTAAGATATATAGACCTGTTAAAACAACTTACACGCAAAATCAGAATTTGGGTTCCATGGGAGCCCAGAGGTTACAGGAAACAACATTACATATGATGTCCTTAAGGTAATGCTATAAGGAAGCTCAAGATATAGACTTGTAAACACAACATACGCGCACAATTTGATGTGAAATGAGACACATTATAAGGTCTATCATAATTGGGTTCCATGGGAGCCCATGGTTAACAGGAACCAAAATTACTGATGCAGCCGATGGCCAAATTTGGTTGTGCTATAATAAGAAATATAAGAGAAATAGGTGTGTACACAGCTTACACGCAAACCATGATGTGGGACGTCGACGCCGACCCCGGGGCGAGTACAAAAGCTCTCTTATTCTTTGAATAGTCGAGCTAGCAAATGTGCGATAAGTGGCACACAGTCAGTAGCCCTCGGAATACCATCAACTTGGCCATACTGTTTTATTGTAAGGGGAGAAAAAGGTTACTTGAGATTCGTTACTAAGTCAGAACTAAGCGTTTTATGCAATAGTTATCAAAACAAGGGCAGTGTCAATAAACTATAATATTGGTTCTAACATATCCACCTGAAGTGGTGTATGTATAACATACACTTCTAATAAATATAACTTGGCAACATTATTTATATGCAGAACAGTCGCACATTAGGCATTGCGTACAAGAAAATTTACCTTCAAATGTCGCTTTGAGGTTTTCTGCAATGTAAATAAAAAACAATATAAATGGTATTTTGTCAAAGCCAATCGAATTGCACAATTATATTTTGACATAATTTACAATTTTATATATTACTTTTGCAGATGGCCTGGGCTAAAGAAAAGATGAGGCGATATTGTCTAATAACACAGACTAACAGGTTTATTCTTATCGAAATATGTGTATTATGCCTTTAAACTACGAAACTGTTAATGTACGTTTTGTAAAGAGTGCGCTGTTTTTTATGTTGTTAAGACGCATATTCATAGGTTTAGTTGATTACCAATGCCATTTTGTGCAAATGTGGGCAATTACCAATTAAAACAGCTGTAACCTTGTCCTGTTCAGTAAACAAACAATTGATTGTGTGTTGATTGTGTGTTTTTAAGCGGAACACTATTTTTCCATGTGAACATTCCACTGGTGCATTTTACACAGTTGGAAATAATTACTATTTTAAAATTGGTTTAAATGGTTTCAATGAAACAAAAAAAATTCGTGTTCTTATACCTTGTTTACATTTTAACTATAATAGAAGCTATTGGCAACGTTAGGTTCCCGGAATTCCTTTAACTTGCACGTCGATATTCACTCCGATCTTCGGAGATCCCTGATACCGATATTTATTTACAGATATTGGTGGTGTATTCTCTAATATCTTTGATCTCTTACTTGAACAGGTGGTTCCACTACTCCAGCCTTTAAGGGTTCTGAGTTTTGTTTAATCACCCTTAGGATAAGTATGTTGCCTGCTTTTTGATTTGGTATTTTGACTGTTGCATGTGAAAGGCGGGCTTCATAACCTTTGCAGCCAAACAAGATTTCCTTTTGTTTATTTCGCCCATTGTTTTCTCGTTTAGGGTAAAGCATTTTATTAGAAACTGAATGGTGTGAAAATACCGCATTGGAGGTTCCATTTTCACCGTCATACGCATACCATCTTGGGGATGGCTCAAATTGCTGTAATACTTACATGTTTAAATATTGAGTTCTGCTCAACCCGGGCTAGAGGGCGTGAACGGTAGCAAGCAAGTTTCACTACCGTCCACGAACTCCAGTTAAGACACGTTCGGAATCACATAAACTAGTAGTTGGTATACATTCACATCATTGTATTAAATAGACACCACGCATGCACTTAATCGTTAAGCAGGATAACCTGTCTCAAATACTACAGTCTTATTTCGAATAAGGGTGCACCCTTAAGTTAAGTGCAACATTATACCACAGTCTCCGGATATTTTAGCCTTATAGAAACGAAAACAAGTGACTAAATTTGAAGAGAAAGAAAAGTATTATTTTATATTATTTTCGATGGCATACAGTTCGTGGGATACACACCTGAAATAATATTTTAATAATCTAGCTGACAAAAGTGAAGATCATTTTTAAAACCGTACAAGCTCTGAGGAAATAGTTCCTATTACACACGTTTTCTTAATAAATGTAGTATATAATGTGCTATTTCATGGTGACAACATGACTATAAAACAGGAGAGTACGTATTTTTATAGAACAACAAAAGGCCGAAGGGCTCCTGTATCGCTCTACTAGCTATATGGAGTCAGTGGTTAGGGATGGGTAGAACATTAGTTGTTGTGGCATATATGACAAAATACTTTGCCTACTTTGAGCAAAGTGGCAGTCGAACACAATTAGTGCTAGTCCCCGCCAAGTACCCATGTAGTGGGGCCCATTTACGCTAGAGTAACACATTCCGTTTTATAAATGATTCCAAATGTGGACAAGATAGTAAATGTTTTGTTTTTTTAACCAATTAACCCTTAGCGGGCCCCAGCAGATAGAATCAAAATGCGAACATTTATTGTGCATCTATTATCCTTAACTAAGAAATACACCACACATGACCATGAAATCTAAAAGGGTATGGAGGGACTTAGCATCACAAGGCGGAAATTCAGTTTAATAAATTACCGCAAGTTCCCCAAGTTGCACCCATGTAATGGGGACCCTCAATGCTGGCGGTCAAAGCTCGTTTATATAATTATGTTGTGCATTGAGTCCCTAAATATAAATACCAAATTAGAACTAGTCGTTGTTTTTAGTAAAACAGATGTCTACGCCACTGGCGAAAGAGCCATAACTCCGTCAAAGTTCATTCAACTGGAACACGAAGACGATATGCGCAACTAGGCTTAGTAATGACCATCCCTACCAAAAAAAGAGTATGATAATGGACCTTTGGAAACGGCCGAGCACGACACATACGAAATATTGCAGTCTCGGTTTGATTGAGACTGTTCATGAGTGGTAGTGAAATATGATAGCTACCGCTCACGCCCTCTAGCCCCGGGTTGAGCAGAACTCAATATTCATAAAATCAACAGCACAAAAGTTTAACCATCCCGAAGATGGCATGCATATGGCGGTGGACATGGAGGTATCCTTCTTTAATGTATTCCCCATGTCGTACGGCATATGGTCCCAGTATCTAATAAAATGAAATGCACCGAAGAGCGAAATAAACATAATGGAATTTAGTTGGGAGCAGCGGTTATGAAGCCTGCGTATAAAAAGCAGACAACATATCCTATGAGTGGTTAAACAATACCCAGAGCCTTTTATCGGCCGGAGTAGTGGAACCACCGAATCAAAAGTTAAGTAAGAAAACAAAAGAAATTGAAAATGTACCACCGATAACTAACTATAAGTATCGGGCTCAGCGATCTCCAAAGATCGAATGAATAACAGTACTGATTGCAAGCGCGGGGAGACGTTTTACTGCCACCACACTGCACAAGTTTCGTTGGAATTCGATCAGGGGATCAGGAAAACTAGTCTGGCAAAAGTGTTTGTATTAAAACCTTTAAAGGGCCATTACTTTGCCAATATCATTCAACCAGAAAAAGACAATCAATTATTCAACCAAGTTTCGTTAAAAGACGACCGGTGGTTGAGGAGACCAACTCCATCAAAATCAATCAACCGGAACAAGACATTGATATGCGCAACTTCGCCTGGTACTGATTATTCCTGCAGTTTCATAAAAATCCAGCCAGGAGTTCAGGAAAACGAGTCCAGATAAAGTTATGTTTATCGAACACGACTGTCAAAAGACATTCAACAGGAACACGGCGATGACATGAGCAACTAGGTATGTATTGATCGTCTATGCTAAGTTTCGTTTAAATCCGACCAGGGGTTCAGGAAAACTAGTCTGTACAATGTTGGTGTATTAAAACATTTTAAGGGCCATAACTCTGCAAAAAATCAATCAACCGGAACACGGCGAAGACATACCAAACTTGGCTTAGTACTGATCATCCCTGCAAAGTATCGTTGAAATCCGGCCAATGTTGCAGAATAACTAGTCCGGACAATATGAGTGTACTAAAACCTTTAAAGGGGCATAGCTCGCCGCCAAAATTCATTCAACCGAAAAACGACGACGATATGCACATCTAGGCTTGAAACTGATAAACTTTGCAAAGTTTCGATGAAATCCGGCCAGAGGTTCAGGAGAACTTGTCCGGAAAATGTGTGTTTATGAAAACCTGTAAAGGGCCATCAATCCGCCGAACATCTTTCAACCGGAATCAAGTGATGACATGTACAACTGGGCTTGGTACTGATCATTCCTGCACGTTTCGTAGACCGGCCAAGGGTTCAGGAGAAATAGTCGGGACAAAGTTTGTTTACTAAAACTTTTAAAGGGCCATAATTATGCCAAAATCATTCAACCGAACACGGTGACGATATACAAAACTAGGCTTCATCAAGCCCATTCTGTGTTGCTTTAAAGTAGAATATCGCTTAAGCCGGTGCTAGGAGCCATGAGAGGTGTTGCATTTTATAATTACCTCACATGAACACACTCAATAAAACCGAGTCTGCTACTTTTCTCATCTTGGTTGTGTTTGCTGATTTCAAGGGTTCACCTTTTCAGCATTTATTGATACAGATCATTCCTGGAAAGTTTCATTGAATTCCGGCCAATATCGTCTTAACGAGGCAAAATACAGCATTTTAATATAATCAAGGGTCATACCTCCGGTGTTAATGATCCGATCTGACTGGTTTTCGAACGTATCCGCGTTTTCATCAATATTAACTATCTTTGTGAGTTTGGTGTTACTGATCCGATCTGGCTGATGTTCGAACTTGTCGCGCTGTTATTAATATTAACAATCTGTGCAAAATAGGTATATATCTAATAATAAATGAAGATGCTAGAGTGGTTACAATGCAGAAAATTTCTTTTTTTCCCAGCAAAACAAGGGTCATAACTCTGGTGTAACTTATCCGATCTGACTGGTTTTCGAACTTGTCCGAGCTTTCATTGACCTTTACGATATGTGCAAGTTTGGTATAGATCAAATAATAATTGAAGGTACAAGTGTGTTCAGGAGTGTTCACAAGGCAAAACATGGCATTTGTTTCAGCAAATCAAGGGCCATAACTGCGACGACGACGGACTACAGACAATTCGCCATCCCATAAGCTCTGCGGGCCTTTGGCCAGAAGAACTGAAAAAACAGATAATATCGCAAATATTATTTTAACTTTCAAGTCACAGAAATTAATATCTGGTCAATCCGGGTATCTGGTATAAATACTGTCATTTAAAACGTATGCGAATTGTTATGCTTTAAACAAAAAAAACGAAACCATGGTATAATAGTGTGAGTTACCCAACACTGTACTGAAAACACATATTATGATAGTCTTATGATAGATTATGACTGTACACATATTTCCTATCAATATGTTTCCTAAATAAGTATAAAATAAAAACATACGTTCATACGAGCATTCAATATGTACTGAAGTAAACAATTCGATTTTAATCCGTGGGTACTAAATATGTGGTTTTCAAATACAGAGGTATGGTTATGTGAGTTTTATAATATACCTTCATCTTCGTCTTTACTTTCTACTGTTTCTTCTTCCTGCTGGATACTATATTCACTCTGTGTTTCATTGGACTCATTTTGTTTAACTTCTGGTGCTTGGAAAATATAATTAGAAACTAGAGTTATATTAAATCGCGTTCTCTCGCATGTTAGTCTCACTATTCGCCCAGCAAGATCATACATTTTAGAATTTATGGTGAAATACAGTAGGCATTTTTATGCGAAATTGGTACATTTACGAAAAGATATATGCCATGTTAACGATGGGCTGCATAACTGTGCTAACTTACTATGCTGATTCCACTTGAAGGGCATTTGCTATCTTTAGGTACATGTATAATTTAATACTTCAATGGAGATGAAAGCAATCATTTCGTGTTGCCAAACTCCTTGCAAGACATGACTTCGGAATATTTTGAACACTGTATATGTCTACATGGTAACACAACTTACAAGTTTGCAGTGCCAATGAATGCTTCTAAGCTCATGCAAGGCATGCCTCCTAGCGGTATCCACATTACACATTAGGCCAGCCAATACAATATTTATGTTTGCCGTTTCCCGACTGTATTTTCAGATGTTGGGTAGGTAGGCTTTTTTTTTTAAAGCATAATTTAACAAATGGAAAGAAAACCCTTATTGAAACGGAATCCAAACCTCTAGTATGATTGCCTTTTAACATACGAAGAAGAATTGCATTATTTTTCAACAATACATAATAACCTTTTATCCGGTAATGATAGCATTGGGCAGACTTATTTTATGTGTTTATGAAAATAGAAGTTTTATTGTTAGAGCTATTAATTATGGTCACACAAAAAGGGGAACATTTAGTAACTCAGACAGAAGAAACCATTACTGTATTTGTAACCTTAACATGCTATGACAATTTTAAACAAGAAACCAATGGCCTTTAAACGCTCTACTGATAAGTCTCAGATAGCCAGATAGGCCATGGAGTTTTTTTAATGAAAACCGAATTAGGTATTATTATGTGAGTTGTATAGTATACCTTCATCTTCGTCTTTATGTTCTGTTGTTTCTTCTTCCTGCTGGAGAGTAGAATCGTCTGACTCATTCTGTTCAACACATGGTGCTTGAAAAACAGAAGGATAAATTAAATGTGTTTTAAATCAATGCTTTCGGATGCAAGTTTGGGAGCCGCTGCAATCAGAAAAAATCTTACATGTTAGAATATTGTTCAAATTCTGTTCATATAAGGCATATTTTGTTATGTTGGTATAATTGAAGCAAATATAAAAGCCATGTAATCGATGAGTTGCCTAGTTAACCATCACTTTGAGTACTACATATGCATGTTACTCTATAACAGCATGTATTATTATTAGGTACATGCATAAGTATATCTATGCAAATAAAATATCAATCATTTTATATTGCCAAACTACCCGCAAGACAATAATTCAGAAAGTGTTTACCAAGGTATCTGTCTACAAATTACTAGTTTACGGTAACAATGGATACGCCTAAGCTCATGCAAGGCATACACACTAGGCCAGCCTTAACAATATATATGTATTGGTCTGTCCCGTCCTATTTTCAAATGTTGGGTAGGTAGGCATTTTTAAAGAGAAATTTAACACAAAAAATAACAACATTGATGTTTGGAATCAGAGACGATGTTTTATTTGTGTTTCGTATGTGTTTATTAAATCCCTCTGAGGTCGCTGTACCATTGTAATCTATACTGTCTTAGCGGCATCAAAAGCAAATTATACATGCAGTTGTGTTGTCTATGCCTGAACATAAATTATAATTGTCATGGTTGAATCACTTGTGTTGTAAATTTTGAGTTACATCGAGAATTGTGAGTTTTCATTATTGTTGAATTACGTCTTTAATTGCATGACACGTTTTGTTAAAGTTTAGCATAATAATAGAGAAGATTATCACTTTGTTTAATCTGACTCATTCTGTTCAACACCTGGTGCTTGGAAAATAGAACGAGAAACTAAATGTGTTTTAAATCGAGTGATTTCGGGTGCCAGTTTAGGTGCCGTTGCACTCAGAAAGATCTGACATGTTAAAATATTTGGTCAAATTCAATTCATAGAAGGTATATTTTGTTAAGTTGGTACAATTGACGAAACTATAAAAGCCATGTAATCGATGAGTTGCCTAGTTAACCATCACTGTGCGTACTACATATGCATGTTACTCTATAACAGCATGTATTATTATTAGGTACATGCATAAGTATATGTATGCAAATAAAATATCAATCTTTTATATTGCCAAACTACATGCAATACACTATTTCAGAAAGTTATTACCACTGTATCTGTCTGCAAATTACTAATTTGCGGTACCAATGGATACTTCTAAGCTCATAGAAGGCATGCCGCATGACGGTATACACATTAGGCCAGCCTTAACAATATATATTTATTGGTCTGTCCTTACCCTATTTTGCAAATTTTGATTAGGTAGGCATTTTTAAAGAGAAGTGTAACAAAACAAAAGAACAGCATTGGTGTTTTAATTTATCAATTGAACTGACATTTATTTATAAATGATAAGTAATATAACGGTTTAAAAACAAATGGGCCAAATGGCTCTGAGTTGCCCGTGATTCCGTCACCAGATTACCATATCCATTGTATACACTTGAACATGTCAAAAACATGTCTAGTAAGTTAAGAGATGATGTTTCAATTGCTACCATTATAAGACAATGCAAAAAAGTGTGACCCCCAGGAAACGTTAAATTTGAAACAGGTTTGGTAGAGGATCTTAAGATATGGTACACGCAAAAGTTCAATATCTCTTGTAGTTTCAGAGAACAGAATTTCCAATATAACTCTATGTAAAACTATCTCCCGCGTGCGGGGCGAGATATAACACTAGGGTCACCATTTAACAAAAAAACGTGTTTGGGGACAAAATATTATGCTGTACGCCTTTTGGAATCAGAGACGATGTTTTATTTGTGTTTGGTATATGTCTATGTAAAACATGTGGCCTCTGGGCTGGGGCTTAACTTGACCCCGGTCGCTATTTGAGCAAATGTGTACAGGACCATACGCGTATGGTGCATGCAAATGGTGAGACCTCTAGATTCGACTTATAGTCTCAGAGAAATGGATTTAAAAAGATTGTCCTATGCAAGGCTTATGTTAAATCTGTGTGGTTTTCAAAATGATGTCCTATGTTAAATCTGTCGCCAAGGTCCAATTTTATCCATGGGTCACGATTTGAACAATATGTTTAGAGGATCATAAGCTAATGCTACATACAATGTATATTTACGAGAGCTATATACCTTGTTGTTTCAGAGATACTTCATGTTTTTCACTGTGTAAGTCTATGTAAAACATGTGGCCTCTGGGCTGGGGCTTAACTTGACCCCGGGTCGCTATTTGAGCAAACTTGTACAGGACCATACGCGTATGGTGCATGCAAATGGTGAGACCTCTAGATTCGACTTATAGTTTCAGAGAAATGAATTAAAAAAGATTGTCCTATGCAAGGCTTATGTTAAATCTGTGTGGTTTTCAAAATGATGTCCTATGTTAAATCTGTCGCCAAGGTCCGATTTTATCCCTGGGTCACGATTTGAACAATATGTTTAGAGGATCATAAGCTAATGCTACATACAATGTATATTTACGAGAGCTATATACCTTGTTCTTTCAGAGATACTTCATGTTTTTCACTGTGTAAGTCTCTGTAATACATGTGACGCTTGGCCCAGGGACAAATTTGACAACAGGTTCGGCATTTCAACAAACGTTGACCTCATAATTCCGAATATATCTGGTCAAAGAAACGCTATCAATATCGACCTTAAAGCTCTCATTTAATGATTTAGAAAATGCTAAAGAATCGACGAATACACGTTTGTTACTACCAAATGCAATCTCCGATATATTTTAAAAACAACAACAAGAAAAGTATTTGGGTAGGGCCGTGTTTTCGGGTCGGTCAGAACTGGGCAAATATTAAATGTGTTAAATGTGACCCTACCAGGCAGAACAATTGTGTTCATGTAGATACTTAGACTCAGTTTTATAAACATATACTGTACCTTATACAACAGGTGTTCAACTTATAACGTAGCACTTTTGTTTAACATGTTTTTTCTCAACGGAAGTGATTACCATACAAAATGCTTGAAGTATTTATGTAAAACTGTTATTTTGATTGTATGCTTTTATGAATATTCTCAAATTTCACGTATTTCGCTTTAAATTACATGTTGAATTAGGTGCATATATACTATTTTCAAATTTTAAACATATATGTTTCTATTGCCGCAGATGTTTACCTTTAACCAAATAATTCCAAAAAATACACATTATAATTGTTTAAAACTGTGCAACTTAATTGTGATCGCATGTCCATAAATCTTATATATTTGTTCTTTATTTTCTTATAAGAAAGTAATGACACCTATTTTTATAGAGGAGCAAATCATTAAACCGCCTGCTGCTAATGCTTCTAACTATAAATCTTCAAGAATTTAACCATTTTCAATAGAAATCACAGCACCCAAACGTAAAGGCACAGTAGATCCGTACTGTACCACAAACAAAGAGCAAATTAACTATACAATGACAAAGACAATACACAACAGAAAGAGTGGTGGAGACGGGGTTACCGAAATGGAAGGTCAGTAGTCAATATAGCCCAAATCGATTTTAACACAACCTCGCTATTATCCTATCGTCAGCGCTCAAAGTGACAAGACAGTGTTATAAATATAAGTATATTACACCAAAAGGAAAGCTCTAACAATAAAATCGACATCTACAGAAATTAGGAAACGCTATTGTAAAGATGTATGACGTCATCCAAAATGGCCACCAGTGACGTCTTTAAATAATTCCTGTAATCGCTATATCTCCTTCATTCATGATCGGATTTTGATACAATTTTCACAGCTTGAAGATTAAAGTCTAGTTCAGCAAGATTGACAAAGGTTGTCATGTCGTCATCAGAAATGGCCGCAAGTGACGTCATAACGGAAATCTTGTTATCGTTATATCTCCTACGTCTACTATCGGATTTGAACAAAACTGTTTACATATGGTAGCGTTTAGGGTCTGGTTGAGCAAAAACGTTTTAAGCTATACCGAAGTCATGACGGCATGACGTCAGTGAGGCCACAATATTCAGACCTTCGAATGTTTCACTGATTGCATGTTTCAACTTATTTTATTGATACATAAATCAGTGTTATCATCTTAGACAACTCTGACAGTTGTGACGTCATGACGTCATTAAAACAGGAAAACCCATTTGATCAGGTTCTGATCAAAACCTAGTTATTATTAGTCTTATCACCGCCACGTTTCATAGTAATCTTGTTCGTAGGGCTTCCCAAATATAATATATATATATATAATGAAATAGTGTCCCGAACCTTTGGGGGTCATGACGTCATCCAAGTTGGCCGCCGGTGACGTCATATGGGCAATATTGTTATCGTTAGTTCTCCTACATTTATTATTGGATTTGATCAAAACACTAAAACATTGTAGAGTTTAGGGTCTAGTTGTGCAATAATGTCAAAACGTCTCTACGTCTTTACATCTGATGTCATAGACGTCACAATGTTATTAAAAATTGGATTTTTTCACTGATTGTATTTTTAAACTATTTTATTGGAAAATCAATTAATGCCTTTGTCTCAGTCAACACTGGGAGTTTTAATGTCATGACATCATCCAAAATGGCCGTCAATGACGTCATTAAGAAATATTTTAATCGCTGTATCTCATTCATTTATGATTGGATTTTGATAAAACTGTCAAAGGCTGTAGAGATCGAAGTCAAGTTGTGCATGAATATCAAAGATTGCATGTCATATTGTCATCAAAGATGGCCAGCACTGACGTCATAACGGAACTCTAGTTATGGCCATATCTTCTCTATTGATGATCGGATTTCAACAAAACTTTCACAGATGGCAGAGTTCAAGGTTGTGCGAAAACGTCACACGGTTTACCGACGCCATGACGTCATCACGTAAGTGAAGTCACACTATTCAGAAATTTGATTTTTCACTGACTGCATATTCTATGATATTTCTTTGATAAATCAGTCTTAGACAACTCTGAAAGTTGTGACGTCATGACGTCTTTAAGACAGGAAAGCCTTTTAGATAATGTTCGGATTCAGGTTATTCTTCTTGTTCTCATGTGCACTTTTCATAGTAATAATGGTCACAGCGATTAGAAACTTTACAGTTATGTTCATCTCAGGCTGGAATAGTGCACTGAACCTTTTGAAGTCATGACGACATCGAAGATTGCCGCTGCTGACTTTTTTCTTTTAAGCACTGTTTCTCATGAACTTATGATCAGATTTGAATGAAACTATCGCATCTTGTAGAGTTCAGGGTTTAGTTGTACAAGAACCTCAAAGCTTATCTCTACGTGATGTTCTCATGACGTCATTGATGTCAAAATTGTATTAAAATAGATTTTTTTCACGTATTGCATGTTTAGTTATTTTACTGAAAAAGTAATCAATGTCAACGGTGACAGTTTTAACGTCATGACGTCAATAACCTCCAGTGACGTCATTAAATAAATGTTGTAATTGCTATATCTTGTTTTATTTATGATTGGATTTTGATACAACTGTCACTGGTTGTAGAGATCAATGTCTAATTGTGCAAGAACGTCAAAGGTTCTCATGTCGTCATTAAATATGCCCGCCAGTGACGTCGTAATTGAAATCTTGTTATGGATAAATCTTCGATATTTATGATCGAAATTCAACACTACTTTCACAGATTGTAGAGTTCAGGGTCTGGTTGTACACGAATCGCGTTTGACAGTCATTGATACAGGAAAGTCCGTTTGATCGGGTTCTGATCAATATCTAGTGTATATTGGTTTTCATTCCGATGGCCTCGTTTTAAAATTGAGCACCCGTCATGTGACGAAAGTAAAACGTTTACGGGAATTAAGATGTATAACTATTCAAAAGATGTTTAAACTGTCAATTCTGTCATTTGTAACATTTTATCTGGGTTTTTATTTTAAATGGGTTTCCAATCATTATTTTTTGTCCGAAAAACGTTTTTATTCATTTTCTAAAAAGTGTTTAGGTAGGTATAGGGGGTCTCTTCCGAAGTACTGTTGTTACCTTTTCCGGAAGTTGATACTTTCCCTGTTTTCTACTGTGAGATTTCAGTGTGATTGTTATACAATTTGGCGATTATTCTTTTTAGATTTTTTCTTGGGTTTAAATAATGTTAAAAGACACTCTCTGTTGCTTTTATAATTAAATGCTAAAGAGACTGCAACTAATTAGTTGTATTAACAATTAAGCACCCACCACTATTTTTCCAAATATTGTGTTCCTTGATGTTAATAATACATTTAGAACATTGCATTATCTAAAATATTATCATGGGTTTCGAAATTATTATATATATTAAACAGACTGTCAAGTCAGTTTGCTAGGGTTCCATGAGAAGTAAAATCACGAGCCTTTATCCTATGGTGGGTTATATCACTGACCTCATTATTTTATTTTTCTGCTAAATTCTGCATGTTATACATTGTTCACTGTTTTATCTCCCTTTCATAATGTTTAAGACTACAAGTAATATCTCCCTTGCGTCGAAGATAACACGTTAATTATCGTCGCATCTCATCTTTTAGTAATTGTAAAAGAAGTATACATATGTAATGTTTGTCTTTAATAATACTAAATGTATACTGTGTGATTACAATAGGGGTTTTAAAGATCAGAGTATGACCAATTGATATTTTCCTCATCAAATTATGCTTTATATGCAGCAGATTGCAAAACAAAATGCTTAGCGAGAAGTACTACAATACGTTGTGGTATAACTACATTGTCCCTAGTTGAATAAACAAAAGGGTCCTTATAACCTCACCTAATGACATTGTCCACCGTAGACGCTTGTAACTGTAACATACATAGGTGCAACTCAAGATGTTTGGTAAGTCCAGAACATAATTTCTATACTTTCCAATATTAATATATGTCTTGGTGAAAATGTGACTCCCGTGGCAGGGCCAATTTAAATCCAGTTTGGCCAATGAAACAATCTTGGTAGATGGCCACATGTGCAATTGTTGTCCTTAACGTTGACAAAACACGTTGCTACCCTTAACGATTGTTTTGTTACTTTTAACGAAAGGGATGCGGGTTACGTTGAACGGATGGTGTTACCCTCTAATATTGAAAGTGTTACCTTTAGACGGTGTTCTTTGTGTCTTTATATTTAACTGCGCTGATTAATAAGCAAATAATGTCAGAATATTAGCGAAAACAGTTGTGGTTGAATTCCCGTCTGATGCCCACATTTTTCTAGTATGGCAATAATCAGGCGATACAAATGAATTTTCGGAACAGGAAAAATGCGCATTTCTAAATTTAAGACTCTCATACTCTATTATGCAAACAAAGGAAATAATTTGGGAAGTGGAAATTAATATGTATATACAATTTCTGTTATAAGAAATATGAGCGTAATTGTTCCGAGGTTCCGAGGTTCTGGATATGTAGGTGTCTATCCAAATACGAATACAAACCATCGCAGAATTTCAACTGCATATACGCTAAATACATGTACATGTCGGTGATGATGATGATGGGTTGGGGATTGCTTGGTTGATGGAGGGGGGGGCAGGGTTTGGGGTGCAACATTGATATAGGTGTATATTTGATAAAACAAAACAACAGACATATGTGAAAAAAGGTGGAAGTTGGCATAGATAGCTATATGTGTAAGTGTGTTAAGAATTGGACTAAAACAACACAGACATTTTTTTTTTTTTTTTGGGGGGGGGGGGTGGGCATACACTGGTTATACGTGTAAGTGTGAAGAATTTATTACAAAACAGAAATATGAAAAAAAGGGTTTTCGAGTGGGGGGAGGGGGCTGGTGTGTGCGTTCGGGGCGGGTTGGGGGCGCAACATACCTGTGTGTAATGAATTGACCAAAACAGCACAGAAAAAATTATGTTTTTCTTTTACGGCAACCGTTTTACAACCTACTATATGGAAACCAATCCCAAATTTGGTTGAACTAGGACATAGAAATGAAGGAGATATAGACCCTATAAACACATCTACACGCAAAGTTTGATGTGAAATGAGACAATTATAAAGGGCCTATCAGAATTTGGGTTCCATGGGAGGCCCAGAGATTTACTGGAACCAACATTACATACGCAGTCACTTAAGATCATGTTATAAGGAAGCTCATGGACAATTTGTTTTTGTGCCAGGATAAAAAAAGTAAGAGATATAGACTTGTAAATTAAAACACAGCTTACAGCAAATTTGATGTGAAATGAGACACATTTAAGGTCTATCATAATTGGGTTCCATGGGAGCCCCTATGGTTTACAGGAACCAAAATACTGCACCAACATTACATACGCAGCCCATAGATAATGCTATATGAAGCCCCATGGCAAATTTGGTTGTGCTATAATTAGAAATGGAAGAGAGATAGATGTGTAAACACAGTTTACACGATGTGGGACGTCCGACGCCGACCTCTGGGCGACTACATAAGCTCTCTTATTCTTCGAATAGTCGAGCTAGCAAATGAGCGATAAGTGGCACACAGTCAGTAGCCCTCGGAATACCATCAACCTGGCCATACTGTTTTATTGTATTGGGAGAAAACATTACTTGAGATTCGTTACTAAGTCAGAACTAAACGTTTTATGCAATAGTTATCGAAACAGGGGCAGTGCCAATAAAATATAATATTGGTTCTAACATATCCACCTGAAGTGGTATATGTATAAATTACACTTCTAATAAATATAACTTGGCAACAATATTTATATGCAGAACAGTCACGCATTAAGCATTGCGTACAAGAAATTTTATCTTCAAATGTCGCTTTGTGGTTTTCAGCAATGTAAATAAAAAAACAATATAAATAGTATTTTGTCAAAGTCAATCGATTTGCACAATTATATGCTGACATAATTTAGATTGGAATTAGAATTGAATGTTGTTTAACGGCTCAGGTCAATATATGGGAATTGGTTATGTTCTGCCTTTTAGTATTATATTAACACGTGTAATCGATGTTAATGTTAGAAAACAGACAAAACATAGCATTGACATTAGATTCTCTGTCCTGTCACTAAAGTTGGTCCTCGAATTATTCATCTGCTGCGATAATACATACGAATAGCGTTGGGTAGATTTATACTTTCTAAACAAATTTAACCTCTGACAATTTAGATACTAACACAATTCGCAATAAGACATTAAATGTGTACATGCATAGTGTACCAAACACATATAATGAAACGAATACTTGGTCCTGCGTGTATATCAATTATTCAGTCATTTAAGGCAAAACAATTTTATATATTACTTTTGCAGATGGCCGGGGCTAAAGAAAAGATGAGGCGATATTGTCTAATAACACAGAATAACAGGTTTAGTGTTATCGAAATAAGTGTATTATGCCTTTAAACTACGAAACGTTTTTTAAAGAGTGCGCTGTGTTTTATGTTGTTAAGACGCATATTCATAGGTTTAGTTGATTATCAATGCACATGTTGTGCATATATGCGCAATTACCAATTATAACCGCTGTAACCTTGTCCTGTTTAGTAAACAAACAATTGATTGTGTGTTGATTGTGTGTTTTTAAGCGGATAACTATTTTTCCAGGTGAACATTCCACTGGTGCATTTTACACATTTGCAAATAATTACTATTTTAAAATGGTTTCAATGAGAAAAGTAATTTGTGTTTTTATACCTTGTTTACATTTTAACTATAATAGAAGCTATTGGCAACGTAAGGTTCCCGGAATTCCTTTAACTTGCTCGTGGTTATTCACTCCGATCATCGGAGATCGCTGATACCGATATTTATTTACAGATATCGGTGGTGTATTCTCTAATACTTTTGTTTTCTTACTTGAACAGGTGGTTCCACTACTCCAGCATTTAAGGGTTCTGAGTTTTGTTTAATCACCCGTAGGATAAGTATGTTCCCTGCTTTTTTATTTGGTATTTTGACTGTTGCATGTGAAAGGCAGGCTTCATAATCTCTGCAGATTCCCTTTTGTTTATTTCGCCCATCGGTTTCTTGTTTAAGGCAAAGCATTTTATTAGAAACTGAATGGTGTGAAAATACCGCATTGGAGGTTCCATTTTTACCTTTATACGCATACCATCTTGGGGAATGCTAAAATTTCTGTAATACTTACATGTTTAAATATTGAGTTCTGCTCATCCCGGGCTAGAGGGCAATTTTCACTACAGTCCATGAACTCAAGTTAATAAACGTTCGGAGTCACATAAACTAGTATTTGGTATACATACACATCATTGTATTAAATAGACACCACGCATGCACTTAGTCATTAAGCAGGACAACCTGTCTCAAATACTACAGCCTTATTCCTAATAAGGGTGCACCCTTAAGTCAAGTTCAACATTATACCACTGTCCCAGGATATTTTAGCCTTATAGAAACGAAAACCAGTGACAAAATTTGAAGAGAAAAGTATTATTTTAAATGATTTTCGATGGCATACAGTTCGTGGGATACACACCTGAAATAATATTTTAATAATCTAGCTGACAAAAGTGAAGATCATTTTTAAAACCGTACAAGCTTTGAGGAAATAGTTCCTATTACATACGTTTTCTTAATGAATGTAGTATATAATGTGCTATTTCATGGTGACAACATGACTATAACACAGGAGAGTACGTATTTTTATAGAACAAAAAGAGGCCGAAGGGCTCCTGTATCGCTCTACTAACTATATGGAGTCTGTGGTTGGGGGTGGGTGGAAAATTAGATGTTGTGGCATATATGACAAAATAATTCGCCTACTTTGAATAAAGTGGCAGTCGAACACCAATTAGTGCTAGTCCCCCCAAGTACCCATTTTACCCTAGAGTAACAAATTCCGTTTTATAAATGATTCCAAATGTGGACAAGATAGTAAAAACATTTTTTTTAACCAGACGGAACCAAAATGCGAAAAATTATTGTGCATCTATTATCCTTAACTAAGAAATACACCACACATGACAATGAAATCTAAGAAGGGTATGGAGGGACTTAGCATCACAAGTCGGAAATTCCGTTATAATAAATTACCGCAAGTTCCCCAAGTTGCACCCCTGTAGAGGGGACCCTTAATGCTGGAGGTCAAAACTCGTTTATATAATTATGTTTGCATCGAGTCCCTAAATATACATACCAAATTAGAATTAGTTGTTGTTTTTAGTAAAAACAGATGTCTCCCCCACTGGCGAAAGAGCCATAAATCCGACGAAAATCATTCAACTGGAACACGAAGATGATATGCGCAACTATGCTTCGTAATGACCATCCCTACCAAGTTTCGTTGAAATACGATCAGGGGATCAGGGAAACTAGTCTGGACAAAGTGTTTGTATTAAACCCTGTAAAGGGCCATAACTCTACAAAATATCATTCAACCAGAAAACGACAATACATTACGCAAACAAGTTTCGTTGAAAGACGCCTTGTGGTTGAGGAGAACAACTCCACCAAAATCAATCAACCGGAACAAGACATTGAAATGCACAACTACGCCTGGTACTAATTATTCCTGCAGTTTCATTAAATTCCAGCCAGGAGTTTAGGAAAACGAGTCCAGATAAAGTTATGTATATGGAACATGATTGTCATAAACCATTCAACAGGAACACGGCGATGACATGAGCAACTAGGTATGTGCCAAGTTTCGTTAAAATCCGGCCTGGGGTTCAGGAGAACTAGTCTGTAAAACGTTAGTGTATTAACACATTTAAAGGGCTATAACTCTGCCAAAAATCATTCAACCGGAACATGACCAAGATATACGACCCTTGGCTTAGTACTGATCATTCCTGCAAAGTATCGTTGAAATCCGGCCAATGTTGCAGAAGAACTAGTCCGGACAATATGAGTGTACTAAAACCTTTAAAGGGGCATAGCTCGCCGCCAAAATTCATTCACCCGAAACACGACGACGATATGCACAACTAGGCTTGAAACTGATCAATCTTGAAAAGTTTCGATGAAATCCGACCAGGGGTTCAGGAGAACTAGTCCGGAAAATGTGTGTGCATGAAAACCTGTAAAGGGCCATCAATCCGCCAAACATCTTTCAACCGGAACCAAGTGATGACATGCACAACTGAGCTTGGTACTGATCATCCCTGCAAGTTTCGTTGAAATCCAGGGGTTCAGGAGAAATAGTCGGGACAAAGTTTGTTTACTAAAACATTTAAAGGGCCATAACTATGCAAAAATCATTCAACCGAACACGGTGACGATATACAAAACTAAGCTTCATCAAGCCCATTCTGTGATGCTTTATAGTAGAATATCGCTCAAGCCGGTGCTAGGAGGCATGGGAGGTGTTGCATCTTATAATTACCTCTCATGAACAGACTCAATAAAACCGAGTCTGCTACTTTTCCCTCTTGGTTGTGTTTGTCGCTTCCAAGGGATCACATTTTCAGTATTTATTGATACTGATCATTCCTGCAAAGTTTCGTTGAAATCCGGCCAAATGAAGGCCCTATCGTCTTAACGAGGCAAAATACAGCATTTTAATTTATCAAGGGCCATATATCCGGTGTTAATGGTCCGATCTGACTGGTTTTCGAACGTATCCGCGCTCTCATCGGTATTAACAACCTTTGTAAGTTTGGTAAAGATCTTATAATAAATGAAGGTGCTAGTGTGGTCGCAAGGCAGAAAATCATTTTTCAGCGAAACAAGGGCCATAACTCTGGTGTTACTGATCCGATCTAGCCGATGTTCGAAGTTGTATCGCTGTTATTAATATTAACAATCTGTGCAAGATTGGTAAATATCTAACAATAACTGAAGGTGCTAGATTGATTACAATGCAGAACATTTCATTTTTTCAGCAAATCAAGGGTCATAACTCTGGTGTTACTGATCCGATCTGACTGGTGTTCAAACTTGTCCGAGTTTTCATTGACTTTTACGATATGTGCAAGTTTGGTATAGATCAAATAATAATTGAAGGTGCCAGAGTGTTCACAAGGCAAAATATGGCATTTTTTCAGCAAATCAAGGGCAATAACTCCGACGACGAAGGACGACAGACAATTCGCCATCCCATAAGCTTTGCGGGCCTTTGGCCAGAAGAGCTGAAAAACATATAATATCGCAAATATCATTTTAACTTTCAAGTCACGGAAATTAATATCTGGTATAAATACTGTCATTTAAAACGTATGCGAATGGATATGCTTTAAACAAAAAATCCGAATGCATGGTATAATAGTGTGAGTTACCTAACACTGTACTTAAAACACATATTATGATAGCCTAGATGACTGTACACAAATTTCCTATCAATATGTTTCCTAAATAACTATACTAAACCAAATTGCTAAGTATCAACCTAAGAATATGTCAATAATATTCTCATTGTTTTGTGTATTTTGAGTTTGATTAGAGATACGGTTAAACTGCAAAATAACGAGTGTAAATCGTCTGCTCTGATTGCATGAAAATATTTTAAGCATTTTAAGACAATGTTTTTTCTTAGAAATAACTAAAGTTATAACACTTATACAACTGGGTATATAGGATTTTATTAAGTACTTCGAATTAGTGAAGCTTTCGATGTTCCTAATTCTAAAATATGCCAGTTAAAATTATTTTGACATCATGTTTTACTAGCATTACCACTACAAATGCGTTTGCAAAAGAAATTTTCGAAATATTGAATGTTGACGCTGAATAACAGTTACTTGAATTTCAAACAATATTCAATGTAAAGGGAGGTAATATAAGATTATCCATATTTCAGTTTTTTTACAGACGGAGAATCTGCGATAAATGGGTCATTGTTTTATGTTTTTTCTATTATTTCATACCAATTTTAAGAATTTCATATCTTTAAGCGATCTTTGACTCATGTTATGTGTTTTATCAGTACATGTCATGTTTTCATATAAAGGGAGGGTAGGTAACTCTCAAAAGATGTAACAATTTAAACAAAAAATAATTGTTTTACAAACTATGGGTCAAAACAAAATACTTATCATATATATATTCAAAAAATTGGTACTTAGCAATTTTGTTCAGTGTATACAATACAAACATACGTTCATACGAGCATTTAATATGTACTGTAGTAAACAATTCGATTTTAATCCGTTGGTACTAAATATGTGGTTTCCAAATACAGAGGTATAGTTATGTGAGTTTTATAATATACCTTCATCTTCGTCTTTACTTTCTACTGTTTCTTCTTCCTGCTGGATACTATATTCACTCTGTGTTTCATTGGACTCATTCTGTTTAACTTCTGGTGCTTGGAAAATAGAATTAGAAACTAGAGTTATATTAAATCGCGTTCTCTCGGATGTTAGTCTCACTATTCACCCAGCAAGATCATACATTTAGAATTTATGGTGAAATTCAGTAGGCATTTGTATGCGAAATTGGTACATTTACGAAAATATATATGCCATGTAAACGATGGGCTGCATAGTACCCATAACTTTGCTAACTTACTATGGAGATTCCACTTTAAGGGCATTTGCTATCTTTAGTTACATGTATAAATTAATACTTCAATGAAGATGAAAGCAATCATTTCATGTTGCCAAACTACTTGTAAGACACGACTGTATATGTCGACATGGTAACACAACTTACAAGTTTGCAGTACCAATGAATGCTTCTAAGCTCATGCATGGCATGCCTCTTAGCGGTATCCACATTACACATTAGGCCAGCATTACAATATTTATGTTTGCCCTTTCCCGACTGTATTTTCAGATGTTGGGTAGGTAGGTTTTTTCTTAAAGCATAATTAACAAATGGAAAAAAACACTTATTGAAACGGAATCCAAACCTCTAGTATGATTGCCTTTTAACATACGAAGAAGCATTGCACTATTTTTCAACAATACATAATAACCTTTTATCCGGAAATGATAGCATTGGGCCGACTTGTTTTATGTTTTTGGAAAATAGAAGTTTTATTGTAAGAGCTATTAATCATGGTCACACAAAAGGGGGAACATTTAGTAACTCAGACAGAAGGAGCCATTACGGTATTTCAAAACTTAACAGGCTATGACAATTTTAAACAAGAAGTCAATGGCCTTTAAACGCACTACTGATAGGTCTCAGATAGCCAGAGGCCATGAATTTTTTTAAATGAAAACAGACTTAGGTATTGTTATTTGAGTTGTATAGTATACCTTCATCTTCGTCTTTATGTTCTGTTGTTTCTTCTTCCTGCTGGAGAGTAGACTCGTCTGACTCATTCTGTTCAACACATAGTGCTTGAAAAATAGAACGAGAAACTAAATGTATTTTAAATCGAGTGTTTTCGGATGCAAGTTTGAGAGCCGTTGCAATCAGAAAAATCTTACATGTTAGAATATTGGTCAAATTCTGTTCATATATGGCATATTTTGTTAAGTTGGTACAATTGAAGAAAATATAAAAGACATGTAATCGATGAGTTACCTAGTAAACCATCACTTTGAGTACTACATATGCATGTTACTATATAACAGCATGTATTATTGTTAGGAACTGAGTAGGTTACATATATACTTGTTCTCATAAATTACATGATTACTCCCCTTTGTTAATTTTCTCCATCTGCATCTTTTTGTAAACATTTTAAAAGATTAATAATTGAGATAAGTAAGTTAATATTTATTTTTTACATTTTTATCGGTGAAAGATTGGGATTTCTCAGTGAAAAAAACATAACTCATTAAACATTACTCACTCGCATACGCTCGTTCGTGAAAAAAAAACACACGTCTACCATCTCATGAAGGATTTTCCTATAATCGATTCCAGCAGTTAAGTATTTTCTATATCTTAGTATGTTCACTGCTCATAATGGATTTTTTTATCAAACAGAATTACTGCAAATCCCCGAGAATGGAACATTTGCATGCTGCTGTGCTTCGAGCGCAATCTCGTGCGTGTAGTCCTATAGAAACCAGCGCGTTCAACGCAATGGCAACGTAGGTCCGTACTGTACTACAAACACATGCATTATTTAAGAAATAATAAATACGTACCTGTGTTTTATCGGTGTGAAAAATACAGTTAGGAGTTCGGATGCGTAGTAATTAAATCACAAATGCGTTAGCAAGGTTTGGGAGCATTGCAAGTTTGTTGTAATTAACATTTCATTACAATTACTGTTGAGGTTGTCTTCGTGACGTATATTTGCCAAGTGACGTCATGTAACTCGGCGCTTCCTACGCGGGGAATTAATGGAACAGCTGTATGTTATCGTAGAATAACATACAGTTGTCTCTCTTCTTTGAAAGGATGCACAGGTCGTGTCGTGTTAGAATATAATATAATGAAAGGATATTATTAAGATTACAAATTAAAGAGGCTGTACATATACTCAAGAAAATAATATACGCCAGAAAAATATATTATATACTAGTACTTTATACTTAGGGGGTTATTTCCGATAAAATATCAAATATTTCAGTGCAAAAGTAGCAAAAGAATTTCTTTATATCACTTGTACTAAAAGTATATAATACACTGTATAAAAAACCTAATTAGACATGGTTTTGTTGCAAAATTTAGCTTAAATTCCCTGTTCTGATGAAGTTACAACATAAAAGAGCTATATTTCTGAAATGCGTTGGTACTTATCCATCAATTTTACTACATAACGTTGGTACTTATCTATGGCCGTCGTAAGACTTATCCACTTTCTGGGACCCCACTCTCACAAAACGCCAGATTAAAAACCCTTAGTTAGTATTAAGGGACCAAATAAAGACAAAATGACTAACAGAATGAATGTTTTACATGTGCATGTCCTTATTATCGTGTCAAAATTACTGTATAATTGAAAAATCGACGAAATGTCAATTGTTGACACGGATTTTTCCGATCCGCCCAGTTCAAAACGGATAAAATTTGCCTAAAACACTATTAAAATGAAAAACATAAGATATGGATGTGAAGAAAAATATTCAGGGAATCTAACAAAGCAAAAACTAATTATATAACGAATATAATATTTAAATAATGACAAATATTGATCGTACATGTAATGTGGCGCGTCTTTCCCGTACCCGCGTATGGCCTTATTCGACCCGCGTTCATATTATACGGATACCGGGGGTGACATTAGGCTAGCCTAAACAATATATATGTATCGGTCTGTCCAGACCCTATTTTGCAAATTTTGAATAAGTAGGCATTTTTAAAGAGAAGTGTAACAAAAGAAAAGAACAGCATTGATGTTTCAATTAATGAATTGAACTGACATGTATTTATAAATGATAAGTAATACAACGGTTTACAAATGGCTCTGAGTTGGTCCTGATTCCCTCACCAGATTACCATTGTATACACTTTAAGAGATGATGTTTCAATTGCTACCATTATAAGACAATGCAAAAATGTTACCCCAAGGAAAAGTTAAAATTTAAAACATATTTGGTAGAGGATCTTAAAATATGGTACACGCAAAAGTTCAATATCTCTTGTTGTTTCAGAGAACAGGATTTCCTATATAACTCTATGTAAAACTATCACCCCAGTACGGGGCGAGATTAAACACTAGGGGCACCATTTAACAAAAACGTGTTAGGGGACAAAATATTATTCTGTACGCCTTTTGGAATCAGAGACGATGTTTTAATTTGTGTTTTGTATATGTCTATGTAAAACATGTGGCCTTTGGGCTGGGGCGTAACTTGACCCTGGGTCGCTATTTGAGCAAACTTGTAGAGGACCATAGGCGTATGGTGCATGGAAATGGTGAGACCTCTAGATTTGACTTATAGTTTCAGAGAAATGGATTTAAAGAGATTGTCCTATGCAAGGCTTATGTTAAATCTGTGTTTCTTTCAAAATGTTGTCCTGTGTTAAATCTGTCGCCCAGGTGCGATTTTATCCCTGGGTCACGATTTAGAGGATCATAAGCTAATGCTACATACAATGTATATTTACGAGAGCTATATACCTTGTTGTTTCAGAGATACTTTATGTTTTTCCCTGTGTAAGTCTCTGTAATACATGTGACGCTTGGCCCAGGGCCAAATTTGATTACAGGGTCGGCATTTGAACAAACGTTGAACCTCATAATTCCGAACATACCTGGTCAAAGAAACGCTTTCAATATCGACCTTAAAGCGCTGACTTAATTATTTAAAACATGCTAAAGAATAGACGAATACACGTTTGTTACTACCAAATGCAATCTCCGATATATTTTAAAAACAACAACAAGAAAAGTATTTGGGTAGGTCCCTGTTTTCGGGTTGGTCAGAACTGGGCAAATATCAAATGTGTTAAATGTGACCCTACCAGGAAGAACAATTGTGTTCATGTAGATACTTAGACTCAGTTTTATAAACATATACTGTACCATATACAACAGGTGTTCAACTTATAACGTAGCACTTTTGTTTAACATGTTATTTCTCAACGGAAGTGATTACCATACAAAATGCTTGAAGTATTTATGTGAAACTCTTATTTAGATTGTATGTATCGGTCTTGCTTTAAATTACATGTTGAATTCAGTGCATATATACTTTTTTCAAATGTTTAACATATATGTTTCTATTGCCGCAGACGTTTACCTTGAACCAAATAATTCCACTAAATGCACATCATAATTGTTTAAAACTGTGCAAGTTAATTGTGATTGCATGTCCATAAATGTTATATATTTGTTCTTTTTTTTCTTATAAGAAAGTAATGACACCTATTTTTATAGAGGAGCAAATCATAAAACCGCCTGCTACTAATGCTTCTAACTAGAAGTCTTCAAGAATTTAACTATTTTCAATAGAAATCACAGCACCCAAACGTAAAGGCACAGTAGATCCGCACTGTACCACACACAAAGAGCAAATTAACAATACAATTACAAAGACAATACACAACAGAAAGAGTGGTGGAGACAGGGTTACCGAAATGGAACGGTCAGTAGGCAATATGGCCCAAATCGATTTTAAGTGTACACAACCTCGCTATTATCCTGTCTTCAGCGCTCAAAGTGACAAGACAGTGCTATAAATAAAAGTACATTACATCAAAAGGAAAACTCTAACAATAAAGTCGACATCTAAAGTCTTTAGGAAAAGCAATTGTAAAGATGTATGACGTCATCCAAAATGGCCGCCAGTGACGTCTTTAAAGAATTCCTGTAATCGTTATATCTCCTTCATTTATGATCGGATTTTGATACAATGTTCACAGCTTGTAAAGTCTAGTTGAGCAAGATCGCAAAGACTGTCATGTCGTCATCAGAAATTTCCGCCAGTGACGTCATAACGGAAATATTGTTATCGTTATATCTCCTACATGTACGATCGGATTTGAACAAAATTGTTTACATATGGTACCGTTCAGGGTCTGGTCAAGCAAAAACGTTTTAAGCTATACCGAAGCCATGACGGCATGACGTCAGTGAGGCCACAATATTCAGACCTTCGAATGTTTCACTGATTGCATGGTTCAACCTATTTTATTGATAAATCAATCAGTGTTATTGTCTTAGACAACTCTGACAATTGTGACGTCATGACGTCATTAAGACAGGAAATCTAGTTATTATTATTCTTATCACCGCCACTTTTCATAGTAATCTTGTTCGCAAATATAATATATATATAATGAAATGGTGCCCCGAACCTTTAGGGGTCATCACGTCATCCAAGATGGCCGCCGGTGACGTCATAGGGACAATATTGTTATCGTTAGTTTTCCTATATTTATGAATGGATTTGATCTAAACATTCATTGTAGAGTTTAGGGTCTAGTTGTGCAATAATGTCAAAATGTGTCTATGACATGACGTCTGACGTCATAGACGTCACAATGTTAAAAAAAAATGGATTTTTCATTGATTGTATTTTTAAACTGTTTTACTGGAAAATCAATGAGAGTCATTGTCTCAGTCAACACTGAGAGTTTTAACGTCATGACGTCATGCAACATGGCCGTCAATGACGTCATTAAGAATGATTGTAATCGCTGTATCTCATTCATTTATGATCGGATTTTGATAAATTTATCAAAGGTTGTAGAGATCGAAGTCAAGTTGTGCATGAATATCAAAGGTTGTCATATTGTCATCAAAGATGGCCACCACTGACGTCATAATGGAACTTTTGTTATGGCTATATCTTCTCTATTGATGATCGGATTTCAAGAAAACTTTCACAGATGGCAGAGTTCAAAATCTGGTTGTGCGAAAACGTCATACGTATACCGACGCCATGATGTCATGACGTAAGTGACGTCACAATAGTTAGAAACGCGATTTTTCATTGACTGCATATTAGATGTTATTGTTTTGATAAATCAGTCTTAGATAACTCTGAAAGTTGTGACGTCATGACGTCTTTAAGACAGGAAAGCCTATATAACGTTCTGATTCAGGTTATTCTTCTGTTTTTCATAGTAATAATGGTCACAGCGATTAGAAACTTTATAATTATATTCATCTCAGGCTGGAATAGTGCACGGAATATTTTGAAGTCATGACGACATCGAAGATTGCCGCTGCTGACTTTAATCTTTTTAGCACTATATCAGTTCTCATGAACTTATGATCGGATTTGAATGAAACTATCGCATATTGTAGAGTTCAGGGTCTAGTTGTACAAGAACCTCAAAGCCTGTCTCTACGTGATGTTCTCATGACGTCATTGACGTCAAAATTGTATTAAAATTGATTTCTTTCACGTATTGCATGTTTAGTTATTTTGCTGAAAAAGTGATCAATGTCAACGGTGACAGTTTTAACGTCATGATGTCAATAGCCGCCAGTGACGTCATTAAATAAATGTTGTAATTGTTATGTCTTTTTTTATTTATGATTGAATTTTGATAAAACTGTCACTGGTTGTAGAGATCAATGTCTAGTTGTGCCAGAACGTCAAAGGTTGTCATGTCGTCATTAAAAATCTTTTTATGGATCAATCTTCGATATTTATGATCGAAATTCAACCCTACTTTCACAGATTGTAGAGTTCAGGGTCTGGTTGTGCACGAATCGCTTATGACGTCATGTCCTCAAACCATATTCAGAAATTCGATTTTTTCACTGACTGCCAGTTATGACGTCATAACGTCATTAATACAGGAAAGTCCGTTTGATCGGGTTCTGATCAAAATCTAGTGTATATTGGTTTTCATTCCGATGGCCTCGTTTTAAAATTGAGCAACCGTCATGTAAAACATTTACGGGAATTAAGATGTGTAACTATTCAAAAGACGTTTAAACTGTCAATTCTGACATTTGTAACATTTTATCTGGGTTTTTATTTTAAATAAGTTTCCCATCATTGTTTTTTGTCCGAGAGATGTTTTTATTCACTTTCTAAAATGTGTTTAGGTATGGGGTGGGTGTGGGGGGGGGGGGGGGGTGTCTCTTTCCGAAGTATTGTTGTTACCTTTTCCGGAAGTTGACTGCTTTCCCTGTTTTCGACTTTGAGATTTCAGTGTGATTGTTATACAATTTGGCGATTATTCTTTTTGGATTTTTTCTTGGGTTTAAATAGTGTTAAAAGACACTGTCTGTTGCTTTTATAATTAAATTCTAAAGAGACTGCAAATAATCAGTTGTATTAACAATTAAGAACCCACCACTATTTTCCAGATATTGTGTTCCTTGACGTTAATGATACATTTAGAACATTGCATTATCTAAAATATTATCATGTCAAGTCAGTCTGCTAGGGTTCCATGAGAAGTATAATCACGAGCCTTTATCTTTGGGTGGGTTATATCACTAACCTCATTATTTTATTTTTCAGCTAAATTCTGCATGTTATACATTGTTCACGGTTTTATCTCCCTTTCATAATGATTAAGACTACAAGTAGTATTTCCCTTGCGTCGACGATAACACGTGAATTATCGTCGCATCTTATCTTTTAGTAATTGTAAAAGAAGTATACACATGTAATATTTGTCTTTAATAATACTAAATGTATACTGTTTGATAACAATTGGAGTTTTAAAGATCAGAGTATGACCAATTGATATTTTCCTCATCAAATTATGCTTTATATGCAGCAGATTGCAAAACAAAATGCTAAGCGAGAAGTACTACCATACGTTGTGGTATAACTACATTGTCCCTAGTTGAATAAACCAGATGGTCCTGATTACCTCACCTAATGACATTGTCCACCGTAGACGCTTGAAACTGTAACATACATAGGTGCTACTCAAGATGTTTGGTAAGTCTAGAAAATAATTTCTATACTTTCCAATATTAATATATGTCTTTGTGAAAATGTGACTCCCGGTGCAGGGCCAAATTAAATCCAGTTTGGCCAGTTAAACAATCTTGGTAGAGGGATGTGCGCTAATGCTACTTGCACAATATTAGACCTCTAGCTCTTGCTGTTTCAGAGAATACTTGTCAGGACATTTCCCTTTATAAATCATTGTAAAACTGTATATCCCGCGGCGGCGCAAAATTGAATGTGTCCACAATTGTTGTCCTTAACGTTGACAAAACACGTTGCTACCCTTAACGTTTGTTTTGTTACTTTTAACGAAAGGGATGAAGGTTACGTTGAACGGATGGTGTTACCCACTAATATTGAAAGTGTTACCTTAAACGGTCTTCTTTACCTTTAACAAAATGGTTCCCTTGAACGTTTTTACATGCGCCTGATATAATAAGGCAAATAATGTCAGAATATTAGCGAAAACAGTTGTGGTTGAATTCCCGTCTGATGCTCACATTTTTCTGTATGGCAATAATCAGGCGATACAATGAATTTTCGGAACAGGAAAAATGCGCATTTCTAAATTAAGACTCTCATACTCTTTTAATGCCCGACAATGTAAACAAAGGAAATAATTTGAGTGGAAATTAATAAGTATATACATTTCTGTTTTATAAATGAATGAGCGTAATTGGTCCGAGGTTCTGGAGGTAATCTGGAATATGTAGGTGTCAATCCAAATACGAATACAACCATCGCATAATTTCAACTGCATATACGCTAAATACATGTAGGACCCATGATGGTCCGCCTGATTTAATTCTAATAGTTTTAGAAGTTCGGCATGAGTAACTCGATGACACGGCTATATTGTATTGTATAAATCATTATTACAAATTCATATGATGCGTTATGGCTGTAAAACATTCTCGTTTTGTGATCGAAATATGCTTTTATTCAGGTTTTATTAAGTATTATTAATGTAATAACAAGGATTCGCCGAGTCGTCCAATTACTATTATTTGTATTTGCTAAAAAGATTACTTTAATTTTCCGGATCACATGTAACGCTTGTGTTATATACTACTTATAATGTATCACAATGCAATTACTTCAAGAACTCCAATTAAATTTGAATATTTTAAATACCTGATACCGAGGATGCAACTTGATATTCTGTTGGCATATCCTTGACATTTTCTGAAAAAGCAAAACAAATAATATGAAAGTAATCATGATCAAGGATCTTACGAGATTTGTAAATTCCAATAAATCACAATACAAGTTACATTTTGATAGTCTTTATGCCATAAGAGTTATATATCTTCAAATTATATTAGAGTAAAGATAATAAAACTTCGCAATTTTGCATGTCTCTATATAAACGAATAGGTTGAGGAACATATACATCGCGAATAACAAAAGGCGAGTTGCGAGTAACAAAAAGCGAATTGCGAGTTACAACAACTGAGTTCCGAGTTACAAAAAGAGAGTTTAGAGTAACAAACGAGTTGCGAGTTTCAAAAAAAAAAAAATCCACAATAAAATCAATTCAATAGGTACATAATCTTAAATTATAAAGAAAAATAATACAAGTAAATAAAAAAAAACTCTTAAATCAGGCACAACTTGAGCAAAAATCGAGTTCATTTCCTTTTAAATAAATAATCAAATGATGAAAGAGCAAGGATTATTGGAAACATAGTATCCCATCATTATAGTGTTGTTACTTGATACAACAGCCAACAGTCCATTAGTAGTTTTGTTTTAGTCAATTTAGGAACAAAACCGAGAACAATGTATCAGTGTATCAGTGAAAACAATAATTAATTGCTCATAAATTATTTTCTCTAGCGTCAAATGTCCTCAGAGTTTGTTTAATATTCACTTGTCAGTGCACACATGAAGTGTTTGTTTATTGCCAGCTTCTTTCACCAGACGTGAGTTGCGGTTTTTATAGGACCATTTTTCTCATTTTTGCAATATAACTAGAACATAACGTGCGTAATAAGGCTGTTCGTTGGAATTTGGGAAACAAGTGTATTACATAGTTGAAAAATGAGAAAACTTGTCCAATACAAGTTTGTTTTGCCCCAGTTTTAAACAGGATGCATGGAAAAATTATCCTTGACCTCATATGTGTATAACAATAAGTATATTATTAGCTGCTTTCTAAGCAGAAACTAAAACATTTTTTTATGAAATTCTTGGAATCCCAAATTCAAATTATAAAGCGAAAATATATAGAGCGGTTTGCTTTATAAAATAACTTGGAGTTTAAGAGTTTACATTTTCCAAGTAGAAGTGTATTCGAGTCCGCTTTTCTGTAAGCCACTATCGTATAATAGAATCCTTAGTTGTTTCAGCGATCTGAGCAAGACGCGCTTCAAACTAATATTTTAATGCAATCTATACAAACCAAACGCCGAATACCTGTGTATAATATCAAGATTACCAGTAATTAAATTTCCTGCCGGGGCATAACCAGATTTGAAAGAGTCACAGTCGTAAGGAGTATTATTATCTATGTAAAGGTCTGACAAGTTCGCAATGCCACTACCAGTCCAAAGAGTTGTGTCGTTTCCAATAAGTTTTCTTTGCTACTTTTGACAAGCCACAATGTATTATGCTTTGCTGTCTTATCATATTCAACTATGACCCTTTTTATGTCGAGTAATCGGAGACATAAGTGCACTTTAACACACGTTGTTAAATGGATCACTTACCTGTAAAAAAACGATGAACATGCATCAACAGTTTGGGGCACACTTTCATCCAGAACTGTGCATGTCCACATGGAAAGCGACCTAGTTCCATTTTCACATCTTCAGCATACTCCTCATAGTGTGTCTCCACATTTCTAATAGCTCTAAGAAGACTCACAACACTTGTTTTAGCGTATAACTTGCCACGATCGAGAATGCATTTCTGCAAATGTGTTGGGAGTCGGTTGATCCAGTTCTCGTTCGGAATTACATGTGTAATTTCTAACATTCCTATACTAACGGGACTGTTTTTATACATATTCTGGGCAGTATTACTCGCATACGTGAAGAATGAAACGATCTTTTCTGGCATCCATAATGCTGGGTGTGTAACTACTTCAGTAGCGTTTGGTCGCTGTTCGGGTGTGTGACTGAGCATATTCGTAAGCATTTCCCGACATGGTTGTAGGTGATCCTCTAGGTGTTCCAATGAAGGAGTTGATGCCTTACCAATATTACTTTGTCTGTCGATCGTACTGCCAAATGGATGTTCGCCACCTGTGTATGTGTAGTAAAAGAGACATCCAAGAGCAAAAATATCCGATTTGGTACTTATTTTGCTTCTAGGGATCTCATCTAGTTTCTGTTTTTCAATCATATCACACAGTTCATGTGGGATATATCCTAAGGATCCCAAGTTTTCAGTAGCAGAAAACATATCTTCAACAGTACATTTTGATGTTCCAAAGTCGCCGAGAACAATCCTTTGTATGTTGTCATGTCCCTTGGAAACAAAGAAAATATTTGCGGGTTTAAGATCGCGATGAACAACATTTCGCGAATGCAAATATTGTAGTCCATTTGCCATTGAGATGTTTACTTTTAATGGTGGAAAGTTGTCTTTCAAGTTGTCACGTTTTATATAGTCTTTCAGTGTACCTTGACATAGCTCCATTGCAAGATAGAGATAAGGGTCAGAAACAACGTAGTAATAAAAACCTACTATGTTTTTGTGTCTCAGTTTTTCAAGTTTATACATAATATCTGCCTCTCGAGTCTGTTTTGTATCTGCTTTGTCTGAGCAGAGTATCCTTTTTACTGCAACAGATAAACTAACATATATGCCTTCGTAAACCGTCGATCTTAATCCTCGACCAAGCTCCTTCCGATCATTAAATCGTAAAAGGTCATCAACCTTTTGCATTTTAAATGGTAGTCAGCTACTGTTGGTGCATATCATTTGTTCATCAGTCCTTTTCTAAGCCTTGTATCTTAGCGTGTACTAAGTCCTACGAAAGAAAAAAAAAATATTGAAGATATGATAATTGACAGTACTTTCTAATAAGCGGATAGTCTGATTTTGCCAAAAAAAATGTTCAGTTATTTCTTTACAAATGTAATTATAAAACGTTAACAAAGATATGTATCTGTAATGTATTGTTTTATAAAAAAAACTACAAAACAAATGTCAGCCATGGTGTTACATATTTTGTTTCAATTAATTATTGTAATATGCTATTTTTAAAAACGAAGACTCATTGTGTCAAGTGCTTTGATATCTTTATAGAACAAGTTTTAATATCATCTTACCAAAATAGCTATCTAAAACATGACTTTATTCCAAAAGGAAACATTTATAGACAATATCTTATCTGTCGCCCAAATTCCATACCAATACAAAGTAACATGAACTTTATTTTATTTTCATGCATCACTAAGTAAGCAAAAAAGAAGCTTCTATAAGATACGGTAGTTTTTAATAATCCCGCAAACTTGAAATTAGGACACACTGACAGACTGGTTTATGTCGTGCAGAACTAATTTCAATTCAAAGCCCCGTTCATCCGCGTCTATTTTATCGTTTATCCGCGTCTATTTTATAGGTTCATAGACCACGTATCAAAACTATACTCACCAAAACAAGTACCCCCTTTTTTGCTGGTATTTGTTTGGACTGGTCGATCTGTATACTATATACATCATATATTTGTTCCTGTTTTGCTATCTATATAATAAGGGAAAGAAAAGGGGAACTTTTATGTTTGCTCAGTATATAATTATACATGTATACACATGGTCTTAAAGTCAATTTAAATAAAAGCGGTGAAATGGTGTCAGACTATATTTTAATTCAAATATAATTAATATTATTTTTCAAAGTCAGACTCACAAAGAGAAACAAGAAATCGGTGGATTCGCATGTCTCGCCTAACGGGGGCTGGACTTAAAAATAAAAAGATCAATGACGCTTAAATGAAAGTTTGTAAACATGTTAGTAACTAAAAACAATGGAGTTTGCCATTTGCTGAGATGACTCTAAGTGCATTTGTTTAAAAACAAAATGCCATTCTATTAAAAACGAGATGCTCTACTGGCTAAAACGGCTCTTATATCAAGGGTTGTCGACATAAAATTCCCATAAGTAGTTTTTTAAAAAACATTGCAAAAACAACAGGGATAGGATGGCCTTAGATCGCTCCCCTGGTAATCATGGGAAATAAGTCTGCTGTGTCTAGTCTGGCATGGGCATATTTTTATTTGTCTCACTTTCTTCTATGAATGAAATTTCATAAGAAATATCACTGTAAATGACAAATGCCCCCGAAGTGTCATTTGGCCTCTAAGTATGACCCTGACATTGGAACCATGGACCTGGATTTTGTGCACGACACGTCGTTTGGTTGTGGTGAGCTCTTGTGCGAAGTTATTTGAAAATCCGTCAAGGCATGCAAAAGTTATTGACCGGACACGATTTGACATTTGACCTCTAAGTGTGACCTTGACCTTGGGGCCACAGACCTGGATTTTGTGCGCGACACATCGTCTTGTTGTGGTGAGCACTTGTGCCAAGTTATTTGAAAATCCGTCCATGAATGCCAGAGTTATTGACCGGACACGATTTGACTTTTGACCTCCAAGTATGACCTTGACCTTGAAGACCTGGGTTTTGCGCGCGACACATCGTCTTGTTATGGTGATCACCTGTGCCAAGTAATTTAAAAATCCTTGCTGGGGTTGTGACGTTACGGTCCGGACACGAACATGCGTACTGTTTTTGACCTATGAACGGCAAGTGTAACCTTGACATTTGAGGTACGGACCTGGGTTTTGCGTGCAACACATCGTCTTGTTATGGTGATCACTTGTGCCAAGTTATTTTAAAATCCCTGCAAGGGTTGTGACGTTACGGTCCGGACACGAAAATTCGTACCTGTTTTTGACCTATGCAAGTGTGACCTTGACCTTTGAGGTACGGACCTGGATTTTGCGCGCGACACATCGTCTTGTTATGGTGATTACTTGTGCCAAGTAATTTAAAAATCCTTGCTGGGGTTGTGACGTTACGGTCCGGACACGAACATGCGTACCTGTTTTTGACCTATGAACTGCAAGTGTGACCTTGACATTTGAGGTACGGACCTGGGTTTTTCGTGCACGCATCGTCTTGTTATGGTGATCACTTGTGCCAAGTTATTTTAAAATCCCTGCAAGGGTTGTGACGTTACGGTCCGGACACGAAGTTGCGTACCTGTTTTTGACCTATGAACTGCAAGTGTGACCTTAACCTTTGAAGTACGGACCTGGGTATTGCGCGCGACACATCGTCTTGTTATGCTGATTACTTGTGCCAAGTTAATTAAAAATCCATGCAGCGGTTTTGAAGGTATAGTCCGGACACAAACTGCGGAATAAAGGACGGACGGAATCCGGACATACAGACGGATGGTGCGATTACTATATGACCCCTTTTCGGGGGCATAAAAATGGGTGGGGGTGGGTTTATATTAACAGTCTAAACGAATATGGTAAAGATCAGATACAAAATGAAGTAACTACATATTTAACAAAGGAAAATACAAAATACATTTTTCAACAAATCAAGGTCCATAACCTGTCGTTACTAACAAGATCTAGCTGGTTTTCGAACTTGTCCAAGATTTCATTGATATACCGCGCTTTGCACAACTAGACATCAAACTCCGTCATAAATCAGCGAACTGGAACAAAAGCGCGATATGCACAACTAGGCATCTTACCGATGCTTCCTGCCAAGTTTCGTCGAAATCCAACAAGGCGTTTAGGACGAGAAGCGCCGACAAGAAATTTAAAATTAAAAATGTCAAGGGACCGTGACTCCATCAACAATCAACGCAATAGGCACAACTAGAAATCATAGCAATGCTTCCAGCTAACACCAAATAAAAAAATGTAATTAAAAAAATAAAAAATAAAAAATAATAATAATAAGACAAAAAAAATAAAATAAAATAAAATAAAAAAAAGGAAAAAAAAATACATATCAATAAATCAAATAAAAAAAAAATTAACAAAAAAACAATTCTAAAAAAACGTATATATATTTAAAAAAAAATTAAACAAAAAACTATACTAATAATAAAAAGGCAAAACATGTGGTAAAGTTTGGTAAAGATCAGATGAAAAATGAAAGCCCTATCCTATTAACAAGGCAAAATATAGCATTTTTAACTAAACTCCGCTGTTACTGGTCCGATCTGGCTGGTTTTCGAACTTGTGCGATCTTTCATTGATATTAACAATCTGTTAAAGTTTGGTAAAGATCGGATGAAAAATGAAGGCCCTTGGCCAGTAGAGCTAAAATTAATCAGCTCCAAAAGTAGGTCAAGGTCATAGATGAAATCCATGCAACCAAAAAGATGCACTACCCAAGACACAACTATGTCAAATTAGAATATGTTTTTCAAAGATTAAGCTATTAATTAGGTTTAAACATCAAGTGCATAATTATAGTTCATGAGAAAGTGATGTAAATGTAACAATTAAAGTATCAGGCCTTTGCTTTGATGGTGAAGGTCACATCCACATTTGCTTTGTCACGTTGCAATGTACCACTCAAGATACAACTATAAGCAAAGTTTGAAAGGTCTTAGTGCATACAGTTTGTGAAAAAGTGACCTAAACGCCAAAGTTGAAGGTAAACATTATAAGGTTATCTGCCCTTTGCTTGGAGGGTCAAGGTCACTTCCACATTTGCTTCATGACGTTGCGATGTACCACTCGAAATACAACTATAAGCAAAGTTCTAAAGGTCTAGTACATACGGTTTGTGAAAAAATGACCTAAACGCAAAAGTTGAACCTAAACATTATTAAGTTATCTGCCCTTTGCTTGGAGGGTCAAGGTCAGTTCCACATTTGCTTTATCACATTGCGATGTACCACATAAGATACAACTATAAGCAAAGTTTGAAAGGTCTAGTGCATATAGTTTGTGAGAAAATGACCTAAACGCAAAACTTGAATGTTGACGCCGCCCCGCCGGAAAAGCAACACCTATGTCTCTTTTTTCTTCGAAAAAGCGAGACAAAAATGACGGAAGCTCTACTGGTTTTACGTATTAATAATTACGTGAACACGATCAAAATAAATTACAAAGTAAATTATCACATACAATTACACAAAGCCTGGTATACCGCTTTTGGCAAAATATAACATGTAATAGGATTGTAACTTCCCAATGAAAGTATATACTTAAACCGAAGTTGACAAAACCATGTTGATTAAACTGCATGCAAAAAAAACAAGAAGCTTAAAGAAATTAGTTTAAAACAAGGGTGCAACCTGATAATGATAATGGCAGTTCAATATACATTGCTAATGCATAATTATGATTTACTTTGTGTTTGTATGCTGCAAGTACGTCGGTAGAATTTACATTGCTCTAGTGATAAATTGAAACAAGGGCTCAAACGCCTAAATATATATTTCACAATAAACAGCGCATTGTTGCACTTTGGTGACACACATAAATTATTCCATATACGTATGGTTTAAGTATGAGCGTTCTTGACCTGCATTTACGCACATGTGTGTCTGTTTTTACGTCCTTCTTGTACAATAATTTTGCATCGCTTTTCTTGTTTTTGTTTGTGTTCTGTTTAACACTAGACTTTTTGGCCTTAGGGATGGATTGACTTAATGTGGCCGCATAGCTTAATTTAACCGGACTATCAGGTAAATTGTATATTGTTCATCAATAAATAATTTTGCCGGGTACCGTATTTGTACCTTTGATTTTCGTGCTCTTGCTTCTCGAGCTTCCGTGCATGTATATAGTTGCTTACGCGCGTCTGCTATTTCCTTAGAGTAGTCCCTGTCTACACCAAAGCGTGAGCCCTTTATTTTAACACACGCTCCGTGTCAACGTAATCTCAGAAGCGTACAATCATCTGACGTTTAGGGTCACGAGCATGAGTGCGTATTGTACCGAGACGATGAGCTCGGTCTATATACATTTCTAAGGTGTCAATCTCTAGCTCATCTTGAAAATTGTAAATTAGGTCATTTGTGTTGTCCCGTGAAATTTCTGTTACTCCCCAAAATATAAAGTTGTTTCTTCTGCTCCTGGCTTCTAGATCTATTGATTTATACGATAGTAATTTTAATTTTAAATCATGTTCGTCCAGTTTTTGTTCTGTATGTTGAATACGTGTACGTGTAGAGGCCATTTCAATATTGATGCATTTCTGATAATTGGGCTTTTTGCTGTTTCTGCATTTCGCTCAGGACATCATAATTTCTGTTTAATTTTTCAAATAAATTTTAGTTTTTCGTCATTAACTAGTTTACTGAACGATCCACTGCCCATGTTGTAAGAGCCAACAGAACTGATCTTTTTCCGTTTTCTTCTGCCCTCATTTGTTTGGTAAGCGTATATGTAAACTAACATAATCATGTATTTATCAGAAATAACATAAAACTGCCTTTAAAATAAGTAAATGTTGAACGAATTATTATATTTTAATATTGCAAAGCGTTGCGGACAATACAATTTTTAAATATGTTAGAAGTAACATTAAGAGTCTATGTTAGCGTAAATAATGATGAAAACAAATTCCATATGTTTGAGAAAGGAAATGCAAACTTACAATAGTTACATAGAATTTGTTAACATTAAATATGTGTTCATTAAAATGTCATATTGAACTGTAAGTTGGTACAGCCAACGTTCTTTGGATATATGTATAAATTATTCATGCAGTAACGTAAATAGTTATGCTTTGAATCCATATTTCCTGCTTAGAATGTTATTTTTTTATATTAACAAAACAAAGACATGTTTGAGGTTTACTGTTAAAACTGTTTAAACAGCTTTGTTGTATTTGAAGATTTCGTAGTGTCTGCAATGAAAGCATAAAGATTATTCATAGCTCAACTATGTTAAGCATTGGTTAAATACTGTAATTATGTTTATAGTTTATTTTAAAGAAGTCATCACTTTTTCTGTTAGACACATTTTGAGCACTTAATATTTGAGAATCAGGTATATTGCAATTTAAATTTAAAAGCATCACTGGTATAATATATTGATGAAAATAATGTTTGAAAATTCCTTAATAAAAAAAGTATATTGAAGAGTTAATTGTTTCTGAAGATATTTATATCAATGGACCCCTTAGTTTGTTTTACAAATTAATTATTGTAAGAAACGTTTCTTTAGATAAATCAAAAGTTAGCACACTAAACGATTTTGACGATTCAGGCCACATTAGCGCAGTGATGAATAAGCGCTTGGTCATAAGCTGCACTAATTTTAGCACTCTCTCTCCGCCATATATAATTCTGACAATTTGCGATTATTCCTGATCGATCATAATCGATGGGGCAGTTTTGGTTGCTTATATTTTTTAATCATATATTCAGGCTGTCAATAAAAAGTAAATGTCTTATACTCGCTAAAATGGCATTTTCATTCTGAGCGAAGACATTTACATGCTCGAAAAAAACAGCATGTCAATTAGTTTCCTGAAAGTTGCTAAGCTGTATCCACTGATAAAACGGTGTTGACATATTAATCCTGTAAATGCCACGGCAAATGCTGACACTTTTTCCATCAATTGATATATGAACAACAAACCAGAATTGCCGTACACAGACAACTAGTTTATATTCTGACGTGTTTTGTGTCAGACCCTATGCATTTGTGTATTATTTGAGTTAAGGATAATATACAGACTAATGGATGTACATGTGTTTATTTGTAGTATCAGACCTACCTGTCTCTCCCATTTGGTCACGCCGTGTATCGCCATCTCACCTGTCTGATAACTATGGTTCGCTATTTCACTGTCTTCATTCTGACAACAATGGTATTTCGTTTCTTGCCATCAAATGAATACATTTGCACACGTTCACCGTTTTCTTCTTATTCGTGCATATTTGCTTTTGTAGTTAGCTCTGAAAAAAATGGGTTGTTTGTTTTACTTAAAATCATAAGACACACAAGAATAATCCTTGCGCAAATAAAAAAAACAGTCGTAGCAAACTGTCATATTAGATTTAAATTTCATACCCTCAAGTTGGTAGTCTTTGGAGTAATAAGAATATTTAGATTGCTGGTTACTTAGCGGAGGGATAGGACCCTGGCCGCCCCACCACTCCCCCACCCCCACCCCCCCCCCCCCCCCCCCACACACACCGACAAGTAACATACCTGTTGACCGTGTGTGGCGACCCGTGTCGTTGGACGAAAGGAATCCTGGTAGTTGAGTGGATGTTGAAATTTGGTAGTTATCTCCACGTTACAACACACCACTTTTGTTTGGACTTCATCCTAGACAGGCGGTCAGATTGGCCCGATCTGATCAATCGGTTTGTCTCGCAAGCTGCAAGGGATTATAGACTATCAGTTAAAATTTTCATTCATTTCTTACTCATTTAGTAACATTCTATGTGTATTGTTATACATTTAACATCTTGCAGCAAATATCCTTTAAAGCTACAGAGTCCCTATATCAATCGATTCCTTCTTTGTAGGCGTGTCTTTATTTGTAACTTCATGTTCATCAGTTCATGTCGAAATCGGGTATTTAAGCGAGCAAATATAGCGAAGGAAATCATTTACTCTATAAACATCGACCAGTGCACATCGTACCTATACACAGGTAACAGTAATTTTTACAAAAAGAAAAGTTAGTTTCTTTCGGGGCTCGAACGCACGACCTTCTGATTTCCAGTCCTGTGCTCTAACCACTGAACTACAACGCTACTTGAGAAAATAGTATACTAACTACCATATATTATGAGGCAAAATAACTTATCATATTTGAACGCAACTAATGATGGATCAATAAATATGCAGTCCATATTGTCGAACGTGTAAATTGACATTGCCTGTTGTAATACTGTATCTTATCAATATGAAACTAATACTTCGCCCCAAATTCAACCATATCTAGACTTGTTATTTAGCGCTTGATGGTTTGTGTGCGCGCTCTTGTTATTACGTAATGCCTATATAGTGTTAAAAATGCTACAAAATACCAATAAATATGGTCTAGAGGTTCAGCTTACATCTTTCAAAACTTACAAGTGCAAGGCTGTGGTTCAAATCCCGTTCCGGGCAACTATTTTTTTATCACATATATTCTGGAGCCGTATATTTATCGATGTTACCTGTACGGAGGCTAAATAAAAATGTGAAATTTTACGTATCGATTTCTCCTTATATACCGACTTTTGGGGTGTTCGTCGATTTGAAACTACTTCACACGTGACTCATTCATATTCATGAGTTATTACCAGTTAAAATAGGGACTGTACAGCTTTAAGGCGGTAGCGCAAAGCTAACCATGTATGGATAAGCGCTAAATGGCTACACTCATGCCACATTTTACGCGGAACATAAGTGCGGCTATTTGATTTTTTTGTCAAGGGGTTATTTCCTCTGGGTGGTATTGGGTGTCTGATGCGTTTACATTTTGTCCGTCGGATATCCAAAGCAAATGTCCACTTGTTATACTCCGATATGTGTGAAAAGCGCGAAGAATGAACACCCATTCCATAGTATGGGGACAAAATACACACACATTACAGCTAACCCATCAACTTCCTCTTTTAGATGGAAACGTTTTAGAAATGGACCTGGACCGGAGTCGGACTCTGACATCTCTCATCTTAAGGATACACTACGGTCTAAATGTTTTCTGTTTTTTGTTTGTTTGTTTTTTATAAAATAACACATTCTAGGTGCATTTATTACACTGCAAATATCTGCAAAGTTTGAAAGATGTAGCTAGTTTAGATTTTGAGTTATTAGGAAATCAAAACATGTAAACAAACTCAGATGTTGTTTATTCCTATTATGTTTACAATTTCGGAATAGTTGATCAGGGCAAAACCATAAAATCCTTCTCGTCGAGTGTGACCGAAATTCTCACTCTGACAATATCCCAATCTCATTAAATCAAATCCTAAATAAGATACTCTCCGCTTCTACGACCTTTCATCTAATCAATATTCATGAGAAGATCAACTAAATTCAACCAATGAAATCACTCGTTTCATATTCACATCGATTCAAGCATCAGAATGGCGATTTCGGAAGAAAACTTTCTAACGATTCTATATGATTTCAGTTTAGAGACTCTTAAACGTGAACAACGACAAAAGTTGATGACTGTCAAAGACTGTGTTGCAGTTTTACGAACGGGTTTTGGTAAATCTTTACCATATCAAATGACAATATCAATGAACATCCTTTTCGATGAAGCAGTGACAGCATGGAAAATTGATCTTAAGAAGTCACATCGTGACATAGTCCATAATGTGCGGGCTCGATGTAAAGGTTTGTTGTTTGTGTTTTAATGTCAAACAATAATTTATTTATCAGGAAAAAATGTAGTAAACTATATACTTCACCCCAACCACACAAACTAATTATTTTAGTGTTTTGGATTAGGGGTAGTGAATTGAATATATTATGTAAGTCTCCTACTCTGGAGGAAATACACAAATATTTTACTAGAGTAAATAATTTACATAGTATGTAGTCACTTTTGTGTCATATTTTATCTTAATTATGTCTAATGCATTGTATATATGTGTATATGTTTTCATCTTGTATTTATAATTAATATACAATTCTGTATTGTTATTTATATGTATGCTCTCCAACTGAGAGGAAAATAAAATATCAATCAATCAATCAATCAATCAATCAATCAATCAATCAGTCAATCAATCAAACCCACAATAAATAATTGTTTTAGTGATTTGGATTAGGGGTAGTGAAATTGATAATTGAGCAGTCAAACATGTTCCTGGACTTTGTACATGAAGTAAGTGACAGTGAACCTTTGGTTTAGAAATAGTTTTTGTTCAGCCTGTTACAGGAAACAAACCGTCTTTTTGTTTTGGCCCAACATGTGCAGATGTTGATGTGAGATCGGTGTTATCATAAGTATCATCATACCGACTCTCCCAAAGCGCATTATATGAGAAAAACTGAGGATATGTCGGTGCCAGTTAAAAATAGTGTGCAAGCATTTTCAGACATTCATGTACAAAAGACTGTTAGGCGACATGCATGCACTATCTAGCTTTAGCATTTAACAGGAACAACACCATTATTTAACTTTGGCCAAAAACATTGTTTTGTTTTATTTCAGGAGAGACAATGAAAATGTCAAGAAGGCAGTCAGAAAGTGGTTTTCTTCTAATGGCAAGTTGAGGAGGCCTCTCTTTTGGTACTGAGTGTCATATGATTGTACAATCAGTGGTTAAACAAGTGGTGAAATCCCTTATTGTTATAATAGAAGATGCGCTCACTAGTAGGCTTTCGTCAAACAAATCAAACATTAAGATAGATTTAAAATAAAAATATAGTGGAAATGGCGTTTCGGGGAATTGTAGAGGCCCTGCTAGAAAACAGAATGTCGAAAAGCTTGATATACTGTTCCTGCATCGAAGATATATCAGCTATATTTAAATACTTAATCCAAGAGTGACCAGAAGTTGCAAATTTGTTGAGATGTTTCATTCAGAAACAGATGACACAAACAAAACAAAAGTAAGGTGAATGCTGAAGGATCCAGTCAACTGTTGTACATTGTGAATAGAAATATATGTTTAATAAACTGCACCAGTGTCAGTAGACATTACCGACATTTGCGATTATTTTATTATATTGTCGATTATTTCAACGCCTTGACAGTAAAAATGGCGATTATTTTATTTTAAAAAAAAGCATTGGTGTTGCTTTACTGTGTCATTTTGTCTGGTGTCCCAAACAATTACCGGAACAAAACAGTGATACTCGTAAGGATTAAAATTACATAATCTTAACAGCGTTACTATGACTTATTATTTTTCTTACATAACACTGATATAAGTTTTTTTCATTTAAAACACATACGTTTAAAATAAATTTTACATTTCTGATGGTGAAAGATCGGGATTTCAGACTGAAAGACAATTCATAACTCTGAACACAAATATAAGTTAAATCACTGTGACGTTGATTTATGACGTCAAAAAAAGTGTTGCTGACGTCGACGTCATACGCCAATAACATTCAATAAAATCATACATAAACATGTTTAAAATGTAATAAATAGAGATTTAACTGCTGAGATTGATGGTAGATTTACTTAAAATATAAATGACATACTCGATGAAACTGCTTTCGATGACAGCATTAGTTTTGAAGTGTAAAGGGACTGAATGTAATATGGAAGAAGTATAAGGCTTCAATCTAATTATGAATAAATCCATCATAATGTGTTTCATTTTCTATTTGCATGTAGATATGCACTAATCTAGGCCCACATTGCCGTAGTGTTTATTTATTGTTAATGAAATAGTTCAGTCTGACAGTCAACCACAAAACACAGAAACAAACACGCAAACTGACAAACAAGAAGGCAAAAGTAATATTAAATGCAAACGACATCACAAACACAAAAAGGTTGACAATAGGGCTACCGCCTTGGAACGGTCAGTGGCAAAGTGGCCACTGGTAAGCTGTGTTTCCAAGTCTATATCTCTTACATTTATTATCCTAGTACAACCAAATTTGGCCATGGGCTTCCATATAGCATTATCTTAAAGGTTGCATAAGCAATTTTGGTTCCTGTAACCCATGGGCATCAACGTTTGCGTGTAAGCTGTGTTTACAAGTATATATCTCTTACATTTCTTACCCTAGCACAACCAAATTTGACCATGAGCTTACTTATAGCATTATCTTAAGGGCTGCTTAAGTAATTTTGGTTCCTGTAACCCCTGGGCTCCGATGGAACCCAAATTCTGTTATCCCTTAAAATGTGTATATTTCACATCAAATTGTGCGTGTAAGCTGTGTTTACAGGTCTATATCTCTTACATTTCTTGTCCTAGCTGAACTAAATTTGGGAATTGGTTTCCTTATAGTAGGTTGTAAAGGGTTGCTTAAGTAATTCTGTATTTTCCAAATTCTGGGCTCCCATGGAACCAAAATTAGAGATGATAAACATGCTTACATGCAAA